>SCLH01001159.1:235844-254497 GCA_004367855.1 Oikopleura vanhoeffeni | reverse complement strand
TATTATTAACACTGTCCCAGAACTTTCAGAATGGCAAGTTTCAAAAGAAACCGCTGAAAGTTCGATCAAAATTTCAGAAAAGCGTCAAGCATTCACCAGACAAAATTATTTTAAGATAAAAGAAGTAAAATTTCTTCGTATAAAAAATCAAAAGCAGTACACAGACAGCGAGAAAAAATTTCTGTACAAACAAGGAGACCCAAAAGTCAATATCTCTAAGAAAAAATCTGAAATTCGAGTTCAAAATAAGGCCAAATTTAAAGAATCATTAAATAATTGAGTTCAAAGTCCGTCAAACGAATTGAAATATCTAAGTGGTCGCATTTTTTCTCAGCGGAAAATGTGATATTATATAGGGAGGCCTTATATTACCTAACCTAAGTCCATCTTAAAATTGTTTGCTATCTTTATAGCGCGTGTTCGAATGATGTCTCGGTGATTGCTTGAGTGATAACACTCCGATCATTTTTGGTGCTCCAAATATAAAGCACCCTTGCCCATAATCAAAACAATCACTTAGACAACATTAATGGGATTCGAACAAGCCCTATAGAGAAAGTATAAGTTTTTGAGATGTAGTTCCGTTGGTAAAAGGATATAGTACAAATTTGGTAACTAAACTAGGACATTCGTAATTTTACATTTTTCTTCGATTTAGTCTTGCCATAATTGAGTCAAATGTTTTCAAGTATACAGGATATTGTATCCTTTATTGAGCGCTAATTGTATTTTGGTGATATTTTACCAAAAAATAATACTGAGTAATAAAATAACCAGAAATGATTGTCTACGAGATAAGCCAATTAAATTGATACCCATTATTAATTTTTAACATTTTTTCACAAGTTTATCATTTTTGATAAGGTTTAGTGGAGGTTTGAATTCTACGCAATTTGAAACACTGAGCAATCTTTCTCATTTATAATTATCAGATACACCCTTTTATATCAGCAATCGAGAACATTCATTACATTTTGTGCTCTATTTGTTCAGAAACGTTGAATGCATTTTTCGAACAAAAACATTACTTTTTCCTCATTTATCCTCACATTTTACTTGGCACTGTCCTCACTTGAGCCTTTAAAACGTCTTCATTTATTTTAAAATAAGGTTTAAAAATAAGATTTACTTTGAATTTTTAAAGTCAAAAATTGAATAAAAATATTTCTCAGTGAGTAATGAATTATTTATTTTGAATTCGAGAATTGAATCAGAGAAAAGAATCGATTTCATTATAATTCTCAAATAAAAAAAAAATTTTATGGATCTATAAAATGAATACAGAGAAACGAAGATAATGAAAACTGCAACGAATTCTGCACTCACAACCCCCTTAAGGTGAAATTTCCAATAATCGAGGGGTATTTTCGTTTGGTGGATTTCAGGGAAGACTTTGACTTTTTAAGGTGATTTTATGGAGGGAGTTGAGTTTGATTTGAAAAAAGAGTGGGCTGAATTTAAAAATGAGGGTGGGCTTTATTTTGCCATTTTTTAGTTAAATTAAATTTATATCAAATTTAAGGAAGTTCTCGGGTCTCACCTTTGATCAATTTTTTGACTGAGCGCCGCAGTGCGAGCCCAGATTTCGTTTGAAATACGGATCAGATAGAAATATCCTGGGGGAAAACTTAAGAATGATGCACCATTTTCTAGGAGCGGGCTTGATTTTTAGGAGTATATATGCTTAAAATTTTTTATAGAATTATAACATAAAATTTATTAAATTAAAACAATTAAAATGTCTGAGCGAGTCAATTGTGAAGAATACGGTATTCTGAATACCTAAAAGAATTGTCTCCTTTGTCGATCAACCAACATTTCCTGAAATTGTATCCTGCCTCAATTCGAACTGTCGAGCAAAGGTGTTTGCCAGCTGCCGTGTTCGAAGAAACCGAATACACCCGAAAAAAATTCTGAAATTGAACAGGATGTTTGGGATGAAATTTTTACAATGTTCTTGTCCAATGGGAAGTAAGAGGTCAAAACGCAAAAACGCAGAGCAGCTGGGAACCAATTTTTAGCCTTATTGAAAATTCTGTTTTGGAGAAAATTTTAAACAATGCTTCGAAATCTGGTTGAAGAAAAACATCTAATTCTATAAAGTTGGCAACCGAAGCCAAAAATTCTGTATCGAGCATTGGTGCCGCTAAATCCAACAATCCACAAGAAATCATGTGTGAAATCTGCATGGAAGATGAAAAATTAGAAGAAATGCATTCGTTTCTGAGAAATCCAAATGACCCAACTGGCAAAGACAAAAAAAACTGCTGCGACGGGGGACATTTCTTGTGCGAAACCTGCCTTCTAGGAATGTTCCGACGAAACATGGAAAATATATGCCCATTTGATCGACAAACTGGCAAATACTACAAAATGCAACAATTTTTTTTCAGATTTATTTCTGTTTACCTGTTTTCACCTTTCTGATAATTTTTATAAAAATAAAAATCATTATTGTAATGAAAATTTGGGATTTCAATCTAGAATTATTTGCAATTGAACTCATTTTTTTTTAATTTAACGACAATTCAAGGGAATATTTTGGTCAAAAGGGCCCATTTTGAAATTTTTAGACAAAAAAGGGCACATTTTCGAATTTTTAGCAAAAAATGCACAAAATGATGTTTTGAACCAGTGCACCGAATCAAACGACGAACAGGAAATTGACAGCGACATTGAACGTATGCAGGAAACTCGACTTGAAAGTTCTTTCCAGTTTTCGGCGGCACTTACCGAACCAGCTACAAAACATCCGCTTGTAAACGATTAACAAATAGAGCTTCGAAAATAAATCGACCTGGATATTAACAAGTGGAAGTAATGTGAGTGACTTTAACTCGTGAATTTAAAATTATTGATAATGTAACAGAGTAAGCTATTTCAAACGTTTGAATGATTGTTTTTAAAGGCAGTCATATATGCGTTTGTTAGCATTTATTCGTGATCATATTAACCGTCATTCAATAAAAAGTATATTTTTGAAAATTCCGTATTTAAGGTAGTACGAGCCTGCTATTCATTCATAAAGCAGTGGTCTTTATTAACTTACTTTATTATTTCATTCTCAATAAAAACGTAAAAACCAGCAAATGAAAACCAGTGATAAAAAGTTTTTTTCATTTTTATTAATCATCTTATTTGTAGTCGATGAAAATTTGATCGGATTGAGCCAAAAAAAACCTGATCGGATTAAAGTTAAAAAGACCTGATCGGATTGAGAAGTTTTAAAAACTTGGTCGGATTGGATCGGATCAAAAAAGTCAATCCAATCCGATCAAGTTCAATCCAATCCGACCAAGTTGTGCTGACTCCTGTGTCAAAGTATGAATGGAAATGTGAGAAAAAAGTTTCCTGCGAATCTTAGAAATGTAACAAGGTGTAATTAAAAAAATTTGGCACAATTTTGATAGATTTTAAGCTTAAAATCGGCCAAAAATCGTCGATTTATGGGACCGCTTTAAAGAAATTCAGTCATCGAAATAGAAAAAACGTTTCCTGCAAATCTTAGTTTGCTTATTCCACGTATTATGTCAACTTTTCAACAAATTTCGATAAATGGTCTGGGAGGAGATAGATTTTGAAATTTTGCGAACTGACCTCCTGTTACGACTATGTGACGATCGGTGTAATGATCAAAATCTGAGTTTGACTATTGATTTCACAAGATAAAGGCTAGGTCTACAAATTGGCATTTTTGGAATTAGTGCTCAAGCTTCTGATTCTCCTAAACTGAGCTCCTGCAAAATTTGCAATATTCAAGGACATGCACAGCTTCCTCTTCAGACCATGTACATTCACCAATTAAGTGTTTCTTATCCCAGTTTAAGCATTATTTGGGTACTAAAATTGTACAAGGTCCCTTTTTCAAAAAAATCACTAAATTACTATCTCACACATCCGATCTAAGTTACACATTTTTATTACGGAACAAGTTCAAACAATATATCTTCAAACTGTGCTCTTTTTATAAATATGTATTTTTGTGCAATTCAATGGCTTCAAAAGGACACTGCCTTCAGGCGATAAAAGTCAACATTTTCGTATATTTCCTGTCTATTAATAGTACAAAACTCAGACCTTTCAAATATAATTTTAATTGACTATATGGAGATGAACATTAAATAATTACCTAACTGAAGACATTTGTTTTCAAAATTCATTTGCTCTGATTTAGTATTATTGTGAGTAGCGAGCCGAAGTTGTTTTGTAGAATCTCTAATGTTTTCAAAGCAAATTTTCGGATTTTCTCTAGAGTTTTGCTTGTCGCTCAATAAGAGGATAAAAGAATAACTGTTTCACGATTGAAATCTCTGAAATTGAAAGTTTGATTTAGTATATTATAAAACTACGAGACTGATTTGTAGGCACTCAATGAGAACAAAAGGCCGCAAATAATTTGGGTTCGGATCGTTTTTATTTTACATTGGTTTTATTAGCGATGAAAGATGTGTGGAATAGAATATAGTGAAAGAATAAAAAATCACCGCTCTGACAGTGTAGGAGAAGCAGTATACGAAGGGCGATCTTGTCTAGCTCGGGTAAGGTAAGGGGTCGTACACGTTTGAACGAAAATCAGGGACCAGCCGGATGTGTGTGTTCCATTCAAAGAAAAAGCGGATCGGAAATGAAAAAGAGTATGCAAAATAATTACTAAATGCGAGGTATGAACTCTGCGATGATTAACTTCAAAAGATGATGATAATTATATAAGCAGAAAATTATCGGTATAGTTAGGTTAATTTATTGCTATATCGAGTTTCAGTCAGATCACTTCACGTATATTCCATCAATTTTTTTGTTTTGTTTTGTTTACAACTTGTTTTTTTGTGATTTTTTTAATTTCGAGGCATGCACAACTTGAAATCCCATGGTGTTGTACAAAGTATAGGGAGTCGATTAAATTTTCTGAAAAAGTCTAGTTTGGTATACTTGAAAAATGTCTGCAAATGCATGTGAGTTGGAGCTTTAAAAAGCATATACTATAGACGTTTATGTCAAGTGTAAAGTTTTAGTGATGACAAGAAAGTGTTTCAGAAAAGAACACACCGCTCCTTTCCATTCTATACCTCAGGAACGCTCTCAGTTTGCACATATCACAAAATTATGCCATGGACATTTTAATGTAACAGAGCTTAATCCTTCAAGTACAATTTGTATTAATGGCTACTTTGGATGTTTTCACGATTCGAAAAATTGTCATACTATAGACTTCTACACTATTTGTATGGAAGCGAGCTTGCAACTTTTAGTATAGGGAGGTAGCCGTCAATGAAGTTATAGCTTTTGTTTGTCTTTAGCAGTGCTGCTCTCCAAAGTCGAAACGGGCGTAAGCTCATGTAGTCCTTTAAAAGTCGAGGTATTGAAAAGTCACATGAAAGTGTTTGTGTAATCATTTTTTTGAATCTCATATTTTATATTATATAATATTATCTTAAGTCTTGTGTTAGAATTCTAATACGAAGTTATTGGAGTTAAAAAAATGCAATCTTTTGTACAGTACGTAGTTATGTAACGATTCGTCTGTGTTGATGGTATAAACACACCCAGCTATAGCTTCAGAAGTTATGATACACTGTGACGTGACCTCAGTACGTGGCCAAATCTTGGCCACCTGACTTTAAAAAATCATATTTTTATCCAAGTTAACGTTAGCAAAAATATATAAACTATTATTCAATAGCTTCAACAACATTATTTGTTAGAAAAAAAATTAAAATTATATTTTTTTTCGTTTTTTTACGATAATTTTTCTTTGAGACAATATCGTAAATATAAAATATTTGACTAAAACCTTCAATTGAAGAAAAACGGTAATAATCAGTTTGTCATATAAATTTAAAAAATAACGCCGCGATAATTTGCCACCGTAACAGACCTTTCACGATATTTTTGTGCTTCTAATAACAACGTCATAAATACTTTTATCAAGTTTGTGTGCGACAAAAAATAACAAAGAAATTTATGGGTCGCTTCCGTATCGGGGTTGTGGGTCCGATGTTTAGCCAGGGTTGTTGCATAGCCAGCGATCAAACAGTCTATTCAATTTTCAGTCACACACATTTTTTATTGTTGTTTTTTCTGCGTTGGTTGATGGGAAACAGTCACGTGAGAAGTATTTGTTTGCACTAAAAGTAACTTATAATCTCAGAAGAATATTTTTGGCACAGGAGAATTAACCATTTTTCGGAAGAGATAGTACACCTGAGAGAAAAAGGACATGTGTAATGCTTTTCAAGACAGGATAAGAAAAATTATTGAGGTTTTATAATATTTGTATTGATCATGTTATTGTGGAACCATAAGACTGAGAAATACGGGGTGGCAGAGAGGTGCATTAAAATACATTGTGTGTTTATATTGAATTCGATTCAGAAGAGTTCAAAATCTCGGACAACTTGCCGTTAAGTATTTCTCAGAGAACTACAAAGTATAAGAGAAAAGATACAATAAGACCAAAAGTATAAAGAATTTCAAAATAGACGACGCGATGCAATTCGAATAAAAATGTGTTTTCGGAAAAAAGTTAACTTATTAAAAAGTAGAGATCGCAAGTCAACTGTCTGTTGAGACCAGCGCTGAGTATGTGGGTTAAAGACTATTAAATACTGTGTTATCAATATTTTAATTAATACTTTAGGTTGGTATGACCTCGGACAGCCTATCACAAATAGCGACATAGAGAATTTAGCGGACTGTCGAATAGAAATAATACATTTTCCGTTGTGATTACGTAAATATATGTACCTGCTATAAACGTCACCTTATCTACTCATCAAAATGAATAAATCAACTTTGAATCAGAGATGTGTTCTGTGAGGCTCACATTGGATACTCTATCATAGAAAAAAATTCTCATTTGTAGATGAAATAAAACAAAATTAGTTTATATTTGAAAAAAGCGTTCCTACAAGATAGTTTCCGGTGTATTGAGCATAAGAGCATTTCTATAAATTTTTTCTTTATTTTGGACCTGATGTTTATTGGCAGTAAAATTACACTTTTTGTGACATAATTTTGACGATTTTTTTTAATTCTAAATTTTTCGTGGAAAGGCAGACTAAATCATTTTGTCCAGATCTTCCGTTATTTTTCCCTTCTTTTTGTCGTCCGTATATTTCATTCGTTTCCATAAAGGTTGATTAAAAGCGTTATCTTCATCTTCTAATGTTTTATGCTCAGCAAGGACGTTTATAGGTTGCGTTTGAGAATATGCAGCATTGATAAGTTTACCTTCAGTTTCAGCCTAAATATTTGTTGAATATATTTTGAAATTTTAGGCTTTGTTCGTCATTTTTTTTCAATGATAAGGGTTTAAAAAACGCAAGATAATATTTAATTTAAAATTTCAGTCGCATCTAGAAAAAATTTCAAGCGGAATGTTTGTTGCCGAAAATTTGCATCTTAATAGAACTAACGAGGAAATAATTTGGATTTTTTTAAATTTTCAGAATGAAGATCGTTTTGAAAACGACGAAATATTCCCTAGGAAGTTATCATTAGATTCAAATTTTCGTCAAGAAATTAGCCCGTCTTGTGACTGACATTATAGATTTTATTTTTAAACTCTTTAAAGTTAAAACAATGACAAAGAAAGAATCAGACGAAAAACGTTTTATTATTTTTTTATGTTAGAACCAAAAGTTATCTTCAATTAGGTCGTCTTTTTTTAGGTACGACCACCATGATTTCGACTGGGAGATCTAGACAAGATAGCGACAAATAGTTTTCCGCACGTGAAACCTTGGAAAAAAATATTTGGTAGAAAATTTTTTTGGCTTCCTAGGTTGATCACGTGACCAGAAATCAGTCATCGAAATTGATCGAAATGACCGAAAAAACGTTTTTTTGCGAATTACCGGTGATCCGGTAATCATCGGAAGAAAAGAAAAAATTCCTGCGTTCCAAATTCGATTAAGGTTCAGATGCAAAAAAACGTTTGTCGCTATCTAGTCTGGTTCTCTCAGAACATATACCCCTTAAGTGGTCCTACCGAAAAAAAGCGACCTTTTTTTTCGATAGATGTAAAACTTTATTTCAAAAGGTTTTGTAGCAGAAAAAAAGAAAAAAGGTTTTTAACACATAAATTTAGTTTGAAGTCACGTTGTAGTCACCCCGTTGGAAAAAACCTAACAAGCATTTGCTAACTTCAATTTAAAAAATTAGCTTGATTAAAATCAAAAATTTTACAAAACCCTTTTTTCGTAATTGTTTTGATGGTCATTTTCAAGTGAAATTGGACAACTAACACATTCGTGATACGCAAAAAATACAGCTTTTTTTCTTGTTTATTTCTTATTTCACAGAAAAAAAAATCCTGTTTTAAAAGAATCAGTTTTGGGAAGAATCTGTTATCGGATATCGAATAGTTATTCTGAAAATTTTCCAAAATCCATATAATTCTAACTAACCTTGAAAGCGTGCCTTANATTTGATGACTTTATTACGACATACTCTTAGGACAAACTTTTTGGATCAAAATTTGCCATTTTTTACACCTTGCGACAAAAATTGCTGTCCTACAGGGGGCCGTTGTCCTACAGGGTGGCCGTTTTTCATTTTAGGGGCAGTTGTCCTACGGAGCCGTTGTCCGAAAAAGGCCGTTGTTCGGAAAAGGCCGTTCTACGGTACCCCCCTTAAAACAAATAATGCTTTTACAATTGGTAGTAGGTTTTTGCAAAATGTCGAATTTTTGTCCTTATAGACAAATTCTAGTGGTCGGAAAATGAATTTTTGAAACCCCTATATTGAGGACAAACTTCGACTTTTAGAATATTTTTACATGCATTTGATTTTGATACATGTAATTCTGTAAAAATGCGTAGGCGTAAAAATATGGCTTTACCCAACGTGAAATTTTTTTTTTGAAGTACAAGTCTTTAAAATCATTTCAGCACTAACTATAATCTGATACCTACGCTCACTTAGGAACCTTGAAAATTTTTAGTCATTTTTTCTAATTTTTTATGTTAGACTCAAGCTCAGCAATACCATCAATCTGTAAGAGCCAGTTTCTCAAAATTTTGCTTTTGACGTTAATAAACTTGAAAAACGCTCAATTTATAAAGGTTTTTTAAAAAAATAAATTTTAAAACTTTTGTTTCAAAAACAAAATTCTGAGATTTGACACGATAATATCAGGTCCTTAAAACTTACCGATGCGATAATTTTTCATCGTAATAAACAGAAGCCGTACCATCCGAAGTTCCATAGACAATTTGATTCAATCGATGATGCCACATTACCGAAGCAACCGATGTATTTCCCACCTTAAAAAAATAAATATTTCTCAAAATTTCCGAAAGCTTAAAAAAATTGAATTCTATTATTTTTTAAACTTACTGGGAGAGTTTTGACTGTCTCTAAATTTTCTCTGAGCATAAATCTAAATCTTGAAGTTGGGTTCATCTCTTCTTCATTTGAGAAGTTCCAGTTACTACAAGTTATCGTTAGCGAAAAGTTTACCTTCAATCCATCGAATCGAGTGGTAACATGCGCCCTTTAGAGGTTTTTAAGAAATGATCATAAAATTTGTTCTTTTCAAGAAATATTGCATATTTTAAGATTCGTATAGCTCAGACAACGGCTAGCGCGTATAGTTAGAAAGTACACGTGTAGTCCGGATTAACGCGATAGCGGGGTTTGGGCGACGAGACTTTCTAACTATACGCCGCACCCCGCTGTATACGCGTACTTTTAACATAGCGCCGTACTTCTGGGAGAATGTGCTGCTGATTGGTCAATTTGTTCAATATCCTATAGTTGAAAAATTGCGGTAAATATATGGTAAAGAAAGAATTTTATAGGTGATTTAAGGGTATCCTCGCTCCTACATTTCTGCAGTTATTATGTCATAAAAATGCACCAAAATCAATTGTTCTGTTTTGAAGAACGCTAAAACAACCCAAATGACAACAAAAAAAATTTTTCGAAAATTTGCGTTTTTCTCGAATTTTTTTCTAAGTATTTTCCATCAAAATTGATGTCAATCCGCGCAATAACGTTTGTGTCAAGATTTTGAACCACTAAGACTCTACAAAATTGTCGTCAATGCCGAAGCAACTTTCTCTCAGGTTTCCCACAGCTTTCTTTGGAGCCTACTTTCGAAAAAATCGAAGCACATTTTTTTTTTCGGAAATTTTTTTCACGTGACCCTTGAAAAATTCATAATTTTTTTGTTTTTGGGGTCGAAATTTGTACAAAAACGCCCAAGGAAAAGTTTCCTGTTTTTTAGAGCTAGCTTTGCAAATAATTTGAGTAAATTTGAAATTTAACCTAGGAGGAGATTCAGATTCCGATGAAAATAGAAGTCCAAAACCCGTGGGTATTTTGGACCGGTTTTTACTATTCGAGAATAACATATAGCACTTATCGACAAAAGCTTTAGCCAACAGAAAGTTTTGTGATACTAATTAAGACAGGTTATGTTAATTTGAGTTTCTTCTTTCAATAATAAAACCTTGGAGGAGATAAGATTTCCGTTTTGGCTTAGGGGCTCTTGGTGCCGATTATAGTGTGAAGGAGTGTGGCATACAAAAGTTTGGCAAATTTTTTCGCAGTTGAAAGGCTAGTTCTACAAACTGGCTAATCTGAATTATATCCTCGGGCCCTGTTCGGCTAATATTTTATCCGAGAATATTCAAATTAGGACAGGGAAATAACCGCACGTAAGGGTAATTTTTTCATATATTCTACGACTAGAATTTTATTGGATTTTATAAATTATGATTTCAATCGAAAAAATGAAATAAATGTAAATAAAAAACATTGAATTCAAGAAGATTTCAAAGAAAAAAAATAAGAAAACACTGCTGAATTGGGTCCACTTGAAAATTTTTAAACAGTATCTAGAGTAACATGTAAATTGAGTTAAGGGGCTGGTCAGAGTAAGAATTTTTGGTGATTATAAAATTAATTTTCGTTTCAATTCTAAGATGTACAACATGAATGTTTTGAACTTGAAAACATGTTTTAAACTTGTTGAATTATACCGACACTTCATTGGTCCAATCTGAAACATGTTTTTAAAAAAAAAAGTTATTTTTCATTTGTCGCCCAGATCAGGAGAAGCTTGGTCTGAAAGAATCTGGTGTAAAACGCCTATCTTTTGCTAGGATACGTTTGAATAAAAAGCTCTATCTTTCCTATAACTATATCGCCGCACGCCAGGAACGAATAAATTATTCTTCGGCAAAAGCGTAGGTTTTGCGGAGGCTACGTAAGGTTTTATCTCGGTGTTCCAACTATACGAGCGTATACTATACGCCGCACCGCCTGTAGCAAATATTTAGTTTTTTCTGGTGTGAGAGTGATTAATGTCTGCAGATATAAAATTTTTGATAATTTCCATTTTTTTACAGTGGTCTTATTTTTCTTAGAAATCTTTTTCAAATTCATGTTTATTAAAATTAACCTTTATTTTTTTTTTGATAAAAATTAAATTATGACATTCCATGATAGATTTGTAAACGAAAAAATTACTTTAAAATCACCAAAAATTACTTTTCTAAACCATGCCTTAACTCCCATGATAAACTCTAGATCTTGTTTTATTGACCAAGTCAGAGCGTAATCTTCCTAGACGTCGTCCCGGCGGATAGGTGAAATCCGGCTTCAGTCAGGGGTGGCGGCGTATAGTGGAACCCAGCAAAAACTACGTAAGCCCCGCAAAGAACCTACCCATTCGAAAAATAAATTTATTCGTTCTGGCGTGCGGCGTATAGTGTAAAGGCAGAAGATAGGGTTTTTTCAGCGTTTCTAAGCAAAATATAGGCGTTTTTAACCAGAATTTCCAGACCAGATTCTCCCGGTTGACGCGACAATGAAAAAAACATTTTTTTAAACATGTTCAGATTGACCAATGAAGTGTCGTATTTCAAGAGGTTAAAAAACATGTTTTCATGTCCGCAGAACAATGTAAATGCTGCTGAAATGGGCCAATAGTTGATTCAGTTAAAGATATTTTAATTTTTGCTGGTTTCTGAGTGAATTTAGCTGTGAGCATCATTTTTTTTTATTATTTTAAATTGTTCCTTGGACATTTCAACGATTTCGGAATAAACCTTATTTCGAATTCATGTTTATCTAACAATTAAACTTTAATTTCATGTTATTGAATATAAATTTATTACATCCTGGAAAGATTTGTTACAGAAAAATAAACGTTAAAATCACCAAAAATTCTTACTCTCGACCACCCTTCAACCAATACCTGTATGTAACTCTAAGATATTTGTTAAAAATTACGCAATCAGAGCACATTTCCCAGCCGCGTATAGTTTGGAAATGTAGTGTTTAGTTGGGAATTACGCGGTAAAGTTGGGGTTTTTGCCAGCGAAAAAACCTTTCCACTACCGCCGGAACCTGCTGTAAAGGGTTATTTTTCCAAAAACCCATCCCTTGGGTTGACTAACTCGTGCTTTAAAAGATTCCGTAAAAATTATAGAAGACTGCAGGTATGGGGCAGCGGCAAAAATGTGTGTTCAAGGTCTTGGGACGCCAGGTTTTTTGCGAAAACATGTTTTTCTTGTCGGTAGACGTGTGTTTTTTAAATTGGAAATATATTTGTTTTTGGAGGGAGAAATAAAGTTATGACGCGGAGTGAGAAAGCTGCGCCAAGGATTTATCGTTCGATACGCCAGGAGTGTCCCGTCTATAATTGATCGGACGTCGAGGGAGTTACTTAATTTTTGTCCATATCAGTCCAATAATCGTCATTTGTGAGAAAACGCAGCCTGTGGGAAAAAATTCAAGAATGACGTTTTTGAAAATTTAATTTTGACTGAAAATTCCCCTGATACACAAATTCCACAAATAATACAATTTTTGATACCGGGTAAAAAACAATTGAGATAACAAAAATGAAAATCAATATACATTTGTTCATGTATTGTGACCCACACAGATGTGGCTGAAAACATCAGTTCTATGAAAATCTGTAATTTTCATACATTTTTGGATCTCGGAATGCCCGTTTTGTTTACATTTTCCTTTTCTACGTTTTTTGAAATCCTCAGAACAGCGCCTTTCGCGGTCGTCGCGACAGATAAAAAATTAAATTTCGAAAAACATGTTTTTCAAGTCCTGGTAACATTGTTTCAAAGCTGGAAACATTTTCAAAAAAGCTCTTGCTATTAACCTATACGACATGGTGGGAAGAATTTTTTCATTTCAGGTGTGTTCGTTTATTGTTAGCTTATCGCGGAAGTTCACCTATTGACCCCACCTGTAGAGATATTCGAAAGTTACGGTTATTGGTTATTGATTAAAGATTTGATTATTATATATTCAGTCATCAATAAATGCACAACAGTGGCTGAAATAAGTGTCGGAAACTAAGTGCCTACGAAATTCCATAGATTTTATAGTGGCGGAAATAAAAAATTCATTATTTGGAACTTCAAAATAATAGCAACTTAAATTTACTAACATGTAGTAAAAACATAAAAAAATTTCTAGTTTTAAAAGATTTTGTCTGGAGACCATACATAAAGGAAAGTCTGCACACAATTGTTGTATTTATTTAAGTTTTCAATTCAAAAATGTGTTCTTTTCACGTTTCGCGTTATTCCATAATGGATAACTTATCAAGAGTGAAGAGAAAAAATTAGAAATATAAAAATTCTCGAAACAATTTGTTTACTTTCAGGTAGGGGTTTTGTGCAGGTGTTTCCACCGTTACCCGAAAGAGCTATAGGTAGGGTGCGCCACCGCGGAGTTTTCCTGGTCTTTCATTGACCTTAGGGGGTTATCGTAACCAATAAATGACCCCAATGATAAATAAGTTTCAGTGGTCCAGAAAATCGCTCCAGAAATACTTTATTTTCTGGCTTCCAACCGGACAAAAAAGGAGATATAAATTAATTCATAGATGCTGCTAAACTTGGAGAGATAGATTTTGCTCTATAATGTTTGGTCAGAATCGACCGTCGGTCATTACTGGTCTGATGGAGTTTTTTGACCATGTCCGGATGATATTTTTTATGAACTCATATTTATAAAAAAACGGGCGAAAAGAAAGAAATTATTGCTGACTGATTCCGAAACAAAAATTCGTATAAAGTTTCCGACAAAAAAGTGTCCGAATTTCAGAAAAAAAGCCATAACAAATACAGGGGGGTGGGCGGTACTAGTTAGAAAGTTCGTCCGCCCAAAACCCCGGACGATAGCGCGTAATCCGGACTACAGCGTGGGTGCGGGCGTTATAGTTATAACGCGTATAAGTTCTTGGAACACGAGATAAAACCTACGTAGCTCCGCAAAAACCTACCGCTTGAAAATAAATTTTATTCGTCTCCTGGCCGTGCGGCGTATAGTTATAGGAAAAAGATAGGGTTTTTTTCAACGTCTAGCAAAAAGATGGCGTTTCACAAGATTTTTGTCAGACCAAGATTATCCCTGTCGGGGCGACAATGAAAAACATTTTTTTTTAAAAACATGTCCAGGATTGACCAATGAAGTGTCCGGTATTTCAACAAGTTTAAAACATGTTTTTCAAAGTCAAAACATAATCATGTGTACATCTGTAGAAGAGTTGAAACGAAAAAATTAATTTAAAATACAACCAAAATTCTTACTCTGACCACCCTACTCAATTACATGTAAAACTCTAGATACTGTTTAACAATTGACCACAGCAGTGGTCTTATTTTTTCTTTGAAATCTTCTTCTTGAATTTCCATTTTTTTTTTTTTAGTTGTTATTTACGTTAATTTCATTTTTCGATAATCAAATTATTATACTATATTCTAGTCTGTTGTAAAATACTTATAATCAACCAAATTCTTTCTTTTGACCATATTTTATTTTAACGCAATTTTTGTATGCTCATGAATATTGGTACAGTACAGCTGACCATCAAGCACATTCCGCAGAAAGTACGCCGTATAGTTAGAAAGTACAACAACGGTGTAAGTGACCGGATTAACGNTACAAAATTTGAATATTTTTCAGAACAAAAATTGAAAATATTCACCGGCTCAAAATCAAATATAAAAAACATGAATAAGACCCCATAAAAGTGTTTAATTTAATGAAAAGTTTTTTTTATTTATTTTAAACCTATAGATTTGTAAATTTCAAGATTTCCTGAAAAATGTTACAAAAATTGAAAAAACAATATCGAATTTTATCGGCTCAATTTCAGAATGTAAAAATGGAATTTCTTTATATTTTGAAGAAAGTTTGAATATTCGAGAATTTAAAATTTGCGAAAATACAAATTTTTTTATTCTATTTTGCAGCGATTTGTGAACTTCATGATGGTGATAAAAAAAATTAAGAACGGTAAATATCGAATTTCACCTAGGTAATTTTTTTAGGTGGGCCCACCCTTCTCATGACGATTATGGGAAAATAGGCGATATCGAAAAACGGTTTTTTGCATTCAACTGCCAACTAAAAAAGGTCAATGGAGAAAGTTTGTCTTATTCATCGGACTACCGGTTCACCGGTAACCGGAGATCTATTATTGTGAAGTCCGTTTAACAGGACGCACCCTATCAATATTAAAAGTACTGTCCAGCGAATAGTACTAGACTGTACCAAAAAAATATGCCTTGATATGATACATATGTTACATACGTATCATACTATGGCGTCTTTTTATGCTAAAATAAAGTACTTTTCGCTGGACAGTACGTTAAATATTGATAGGGTGCGTCCTGTTAAACGGACATCACTGTATATTGAAAATTATCCCTGCTACGCCTTTCTGGACAAACGCGCCTTTCATTACATGACGCTCGTCCAGAAAGGCGCAGCAGGGATAATTTTCGATATAGGTATTTTCAGTACAAAATTTGAGAAAAAATCGAAACTCGTCTTTTTCAGGAATTCATCAAAAATATAGTTGAAGCAGTAAATGTGTAAACAATCGTGATATAAGAATGAACAAATATAAAAATTTAACTTTCAGAAAAATTTGGCTGATCGAGATTCGAACATACCAAAAAATTAAAATCTTCTTAAATGAACTTAGAGATTTGTAAATTTCCAGATGTTCCTGGATTTTTTTATAGAAAGGGGAAAATATTGAATTATATCGACTGAATGTTAAACTTGAATTTCTAGAAAAGAAATATATTTTTAACAAATTTAGATTTTTGAGAATTTTATATTTGCGAAAATATCCATTTTTTCAATTTCTGCACCTCAACCTATCATAAGTGCAAGAAGTAGGAATAGCTTTTTTGCCCTGTTTATTTCGAACTTTTCTGACATCATAATGCGCCATAACAACGACTCCAAACATATTTTTTTTTCTGGCATCAACATCCCATTGTCGAAATGTTCCGTCATTCGAAACAGTAATAAACCACCCACGCTCAAATGGATGAAATTTTCCACTATTGCACATAGCCTGGTGACCATTCGTTTTTGCGGTGTCGGTCAGATAGTTGTCACCTTGAAAATGAAAATTTTAATAACTATGAGGACAACTGAGATTTTTGTCATAAGTTAATTTTGGCCGAAAAAATAAGAGTTTTTTTGCTTTTCACGAATTTTTTTTTTAAATATATAGAAGGAAGCCCAATATCGCCGAAGTTTTTTGCCGAAAACCTACGCAATTTGACAAAAAACTTCCTGCAATATAGGCCCCCAGTACAAAGAGGGGGCCCAATATCGCCGAAATTTTTTGACATAAAAGTTTCGGCGATATTGCACCCCCCTGTATACGATTTTAAGAAAAAATTTGAAGACCTTTTTATTTTTTGCTCTTTACCCATATTTTAACGAATAAGAGGAAAGTTATTAATATTTTCGGAAAAATATACCGTTTGGATGTTTTTGCCAAATTGTCCTAATAGGACAAAATATAATAAAAAGGCGTAGGTATTGGACATATTGTCCTTAGAGAGTGTCCTTATAGACGCACACCAAAGTACATCTCATGTGAAAACTTGAAGAAAGAATTTCACAAAAAGTTATTTTGAACTGAAATATGACACCAAAAATCATAATTACCGAAATTTTCAATTATCAAAATATCTATCGGCTCAATTTTCGAAATCCGTAAATAGGCTGAAACTTTCGGAGGCCAAGGTGCGTTTATTTTATTTAGGAGCTAATTTGAAGCATGACGGCTTGTCTCAAATTTAATAAAACCCGATGAACAGACTATCATTGCAGAAGAGAGTAATTAATTCCCGCATGTGCTTATAGATTTAGTTTTTTGAATTTCAGCGCCGGTTGGACCGGTACATGGCGGCATTTCCGGCGTAGGTCCGTTTTTCAAAAGTTGTTTCAAGTTGACCGAAAATTCGGTCTGTGACTAAATACCGGGCCAAAGAGTTTCGAAATCTGAGTATCAGATCACATCTACGACGTCGCATTATGAGCCATATGACTTACCCGCAGCCAGATTTGATTCTTGACGGTTTTCTCTAGTCTTCTTCTGCTAAGAATTCTCCTATTTAGACCAAACTTGGACGCATGACTGTCGTCATTAGGTAATTCCAGTGTATCAGATTCGACTCCCCGTGTCGAATGTGCCTTTTTGCGTTTTTTTTATAAAGTTACCGCCTGTTTGTCACAAGTTGACAGACTTTTCTATGAATCATTCTAAAGTGACCCCGCAACCAATGACCTCATGGACGTCGATCGTGTATATTCTGATATAGATATCGAACTCCTGGTGTCCAAGTAGTCTACAGACCGGACGTATGAAGCCTGATTAGGAACAACATTTGAAAAATGGAACCTACCCGGAAATGCGCCCATTAACCGGGTCAGACCAGTCTGAAATTGAAAAAAACAAAAATCTATAAGCAGACGCGGAAATTGAATTCTCTACGTGGCCAAGTATGTGGTTTTCATAGGGTTCCAAAATAGAGAAAGACGTCACCCCTCAACATAGCTCTTAAAAAATATAAGCACCCCAAGTAAATGAGACAAATATTTTGTGCCGGCATAAATAATGAAGACCTTTTTTTGCTCATCAGTCAAAATTTTTCGAAAACAGGTGTTTTATAGATATTTTTTTGGAAAAACAGGTTATTTATAAATTTTTCTGGTATTTTGTCCTGAAATTTTTCCATTTTTCACTCGAATGTTTTTTGCCCATATTTTCACCCATATTTTTACGAAAAAAGGTGAATTATAGAAATTATCTGAAGATATATCCTTTGGATTTTTCTACCAAATTGTCCTTTGAGAGAGGGACGGACCCAAATCAATAATCGTTTTCGCCATATTGTCCTTATAGACGCCCACCACAGTATTTATTTTTAAGGAAACTTTTATGTTACAAAAAATGTACCTTTTACACATGTAGCGACCAAAAATCCATCCCTATCATACAAATACGGAGTTCCTGAACCAGTTGTAACCAAAATATTATCTCCAGTAATCGAATAAGATAAATCTCTGATATGATAACCCTCTTGCGGTTCCATATATCTGAAGGCCTCCAAAGTTTGTGTCATTCCTGGAAAGTCCCAAAACTTTAAGTTATAATCGTCTCCACCAGTTAAAAGTCGAGCTCCCGAAGGGTCAAGGGCCAAAGCCGAAATTGGCTTTTTGTAGGGTTCGGACTGGGAGAAATAGGGGGCAAAGTGAAACCGATATTAATTTGCAAAAACGCTTCTAGGGTAAATCAGCGCTAAAGAATGTTCCACGTAACGAAAAAAAATATTTTCTGGATTGAATTAAATTTT
>SCLH01001159.1:201631-217266 GCA_004367855.1 Oikopleura vanhoeffeni | reverse complement strand
TTCAGAAAATGTCGATTTTATTGAAAGAAGGGATAAAGAAGTTTATAAGGACATAACAGATCTTGACCTAGAAGTAAAAATAGAAAAACTTGATAAAGAAAGAAATATCAAAACTGAAGTTTTTGAAGAAAATAAATTTATGTCTTTTCAAATTATTGGAGAAAAACGAAAAAATAAAGAAATTTCAAATTTAGAAAATGAAAATAAAAAAATTAAGCAAGAACTTGTATTATTTGAAGAAATAGACGATAAAGAAGAATCTCAAAAGATACGAATGGAGATTGATGATTCAAATAAGCAGGTAATAAATGAAAATGAGTTTTTTTATTAGTCATTTCTTTTTTTTGTATACCGTGCATTTGAAAAAATACAGACCGTACCCCGCTGGTGTCATATTACAAAATAACACCCCCCCCTTAAAAATTCTCCGAGAATTTTGAAGACGAATAGTTCTAAAATTGGTCCGTCAGTGTATACAGTTTTCGAAAAACCGATAATCTAATATTTGTAAGAATAATAACCGAAATTCCGGGACCCGGTTCAAAAATCGAAGCCCGTCATACGATGTATCGAACCATTGTCTCTCATGATTATTTGGAATTTTCAAAATCGGTTTAGCCATCTTCGAGAAAAATTTTCAATATCGATAATTATACCTTGCTAGGTCTAGACACTTTTTCCATATCTTTTAACTAGGGAAAAAAAGTTTAGACCTACCAAGGCACAATTATCGATTTGGGTTCGTTTTTTTAAAGTCTTATTTGTTAGGTCTAATTTTCAATATAGAAAACTAAGATTTTTTTGTATTTTTTCATCGGTATATTGTATACTTACTGGTTCCATAGTTAGGGTGCACAGTGGAAATTCAACAGCCTGAACACTTGCGTTCCGGGGGTTGTCGCCACCAAAAACAACCCTTCAAATAAAGAAAAAATAGTAGTATACCGTATACTGATTTTAAAACATTTTTGGAAATTTTGTACTATGGCACTAGCAATTTAACCACATCCGTGTTATAATCGTAAAATTTTGCCAAATTTTCTATCATGTTCAATTTTAACAGTTAATTTGGCTTTTTGTGCTGAAAATTTGGCCTGAAATTACAGCTCTCTAGCTCGATTATTTTGATTTATCTGAGATTTTTTTTTGAAATATTCAAACTACTGCTTACTCATTAGCTTGATTATTGATCAATTTAAAGTGCTCGAGCAACTTAAAGTCTTGGGAGAACATCGAAAATCGTCCTTAGATATTCTTAAAAGTATTATTGGTCAAAGACCATAACTATTTATGCAAAGTTGATATATATAAATACAAAGTTTTCTGTTCATTCGAGAAACTTAAGCATAAATCTTAAGATACATTTTGTTAGATATGCAGTAACTGCATTGCAGTTATTGCGTGATTTATAAACAATTGGGTTTTGTATTTATAAATAGTTAATTATTGACGATAGTTAATTATTGACATGATTCCTCGCAAGACGCAAAATAGGAATGAGGCTTGAAAACATAATTGTTCTCTTACCCCGATTTTCGCGTAATCTTAATTAATCTCAGATTTGTTATGAAAATTTGCACAAGTGCAACAATATTTGTCTCAGCTGAGTTTTTCTCAGAGATGGATAAACGGATGTTAAAAATTCTAAGGCGTGATTTTTTTTTAATGCAACTACCGAGAGCGTGTCAGTTGCGTCGAATGTTCTCGGAGATGGCTCACCCGATTGACCTGATTCCAAAAATGTCCGACGCCTAATGAGTTGATACATGGATAAAAGTTTGTTTTTTAGAAACCGGACTTCCGGTTTACCGGTAATAACCGGTGTTTTCACTAAAACAGGGATTTCTCGAGTACAGCATATAGTCAGATGTTGATTTTTTCGGCATTCATCCTAAAANTTTTAGGATGAATGCCGAAAAAATCAACATCTGACTATATGCTGTACTCGAGAAATCCCTGTTTTAGTGAAAACACCGGTTATTACCGGTAAACCGGAAGTCCGGTTTCTAAAAAACAAACTTTTATCCATGTATCAACTCATTAGGCGTCGGACATTTTTGGAATCAGGTCAATCGGGTGAGCCATCTCCGAGAACATTCGACGCAACTGACACGCTCTCGGTAGTTGCATTAAAAAAAAATCACGCCTAAACGATATTGAAAGTGAAGGTTCCGATCCGCGACGGGACGAAGCATTTTTGGCCAATCAGATATCCGGTATACCGGAAAACTGGTTAAATCTTAACTTGTCAGTTTCTCAGTCATTGGATATGATATGACTATGATTTTTTCACCATATTGTTTGGGCAATATTTGACCCAAAAGGTCAAATTATAAAAATGACTCGTATTGGGTCATATAATATGGCTCATATTACATCGCATATGAAAGGAAGTTCCATGAATATTTTAAAAATATAAAAACTATGTTTTTCGGTTGCGCTGAAATAAAACCCCGCAATTTCAATGTAAAAATAGGTTTAGTGACATGTTTCGCTTTTGTTAAGTATCTTCTAATTTAGCGAAACTAAGGCCGATTCGTCAAATTACTTTTTTGTTAAAAATTCTGCAATTTCATCCTCATTCTGAAGACGCGAAACTTGCCAATAAAACCAATTTTTAAATTGAAAAATAATATTTTACAGGGGGGGCTTTCGACTTTCTTTCAGTGAAATAATTCTTTTATTGTTTCTTATTCTAGCTGATCACTAAATATTTTAGATGCTTGTTTCTGATGACAGCGATTTTTATATCGGCGAGCAGCAAATTATAGACCAAGAAGAGCAAAGTGCCGAAATCGGAAAAAAGAAAAATTTTCAAAACTGTGATCTTAGTCAGAAAAAATTAAAATGCAAACTTGTAAAAATTGTTAATCGCCGCGGTCACCCTAATTTGCATTTTGTAATTAATGGGAAAAGTTATGTTTATGAAATTGCAGGAATTAAAGCGGATTTTAAAATTGTTTTGCGATGCAGAAAAAGGTTTTTAGGCTTCTCATGTGATAAGTTATCTTATATTCTACCTTCGGATTATTTAAAAAAAAATATTCAAAACTCGCCAAAAATTTCGGAATATCCAAAAGTTTTCGGCAAATCGGACTCTAGGGTGTTTGATATAAAAAATTATGATATAAATTCATTTGAAATCGGTAACGGTCATAATTGTTCAGGAAAACAACCTGACGCATATCCGAAAACCGAAAAACCAGTAAAATGCAAACTTTTAACAATTCAAAATCGATGCGGTTACCTTAATTTCCACTTTGAAATCGATGGAAAAAGTTATTTTTATGGAATCGCAGGCAGGGGTCGGCACAATATATATTTGTAAAGAATTAAAAGGTTATTTTATATTTTTACTAAAAATATAATAATAAAAAAATAAGACAGTTAGAAGATTTGAAACCTAATGGGCAGGGTTAAAAGGCCAGCGTACAACTAACAGAGCAACTGAAACTTGATTTGTAAATATATTTTTCTGAAATTCAAATTAAAAAAATATCGAATTTTCACAGGACAGAAATTTGGACAGGTTTTATTTGTTTCTGTCCTTGTCCTGTCCTCAAGTCCAGGACAGAAATTAGGACAGGTTTCAATATTTTTTGTCCTGCCCTGTCTTAAAATTCAGGACAGGATGACAAGGACAGGTATTGCCGACCCCTGATCACAGGAATAAGACCAGATTATGAAATTGTTTTGCGATGCAACAAAAAGACAGTTCTTGGATCAATCTGTGAAAATCGCTCTGCTATACTGCCTTCTGATTCGTTAAGACAAATTATGCAGGATAATTCATCAAAACCAAATTATTCAAAAATGTTAGACATATCAGACCCTAGGGTGTATGATTTGAAAAATTATGATTTAAATTCATTTGATATTGGTACAGGTCATAACTGTCCGGGAACAGATATTAAAAAATGCAAAATTGTAAAAATTGTTAATTCCCGCGGATGTCCTCAATTTCATTTTGAAATTGATGGAAAAATGTATTTTTACGGAATTCAAGGAATACGCGCAGACTATAAAATTGCTTTGCGATGCACAAAAGAATTTTTAGGTAAAAGATGTAATAATTACTCTTCTATAGCACCTTTGGACACCCTAAAACAAATTATGCAAGATTTATCGAGACTTGCAAGACCTAAGTCATCCAAAACAAATTATTTAAAAAAGTTAGACATATCAGACCCTAGGGTGTATGATTTAAAAAATTATGACATACATACATTTGATATCGGTAGAGGTCATACATGTACAGGAATAGAAATTGACGTTTATTTAAAATCGTTAAATATACCGGAAGTAGAACCGGAAATGAAATGCAAACTTGTAAAAATTGTTAATCGCGTAGGTAACCCTAATTTGCATTTTTTAATTGATGGTAAAAGTTATGTTTATGAAATTGCAGGTATTAACGCGGATTATAAAATTGCTTTGCGATGTACAAAAAAATTTTTAAGCATGTCATGTAATAATTTATCTTCTATTCAACCGTCTGATTTTTTAAAACAAATTATTGAAAATTCGCCTACAATTTCGAAATATTCAAAAATTTTAGACAAATTTGACCCTAGGGTGTATGATTTGAAGAATTATGATTTAAATTCATTTGATATCGGTGATGGTCATAATTGTTCAGGAACAGAAATTAAAAATTCTTCAATATCAAATATGAAACCATAAATTTTTGTCACTAAAGTGCAGTGTAAAATTTTAAAAATTATTAATTCCCACGGATTCCCTCATTCACATTTTCAAATTAATGGATAAATGTACAGCCTGAGTTTTTTTTGATTGGGCATTTTTTTTTCACCAGGCGGCTAGACAGCCAAAATTGCCTATACTTTGCTTTAGACCTAGGTCTAAACTAGACTAGAGTGAAAAAAATTGCCCAATTAAAAAAACTCAGGCTGTATTTTTACGGAATTATGGGCGTCAGAGCAGATAATAAGATTGTTTTGCGATGCACAAAACAAGTTTGTCATGTAAAAATTTATCAACTGTACACCTGTATTACTACTATCCGATTTTTCAGAATAAATTTTTCAAAAAAGACCATCAGAAATTAAAAATAAATATGCAAAAATAATGTCCAAGAACCGAAATTAGCCTTTATTTACAGATCGGTAACCGAGAATCGTATCTTATGGGTAGGTTTCGGACTTGAGAAAATTTTAACCAGGGTGATAACAAAGTTTACTACACTACTGTACTGTTTACTCACCAGCTAGATTATTGATCAATTTAAAATGCTTAGGCAACTTTAAGTCTTGGGAAAACATCGAAAATAGCCCCAAGATATTCTCAAAAACAAATTTGGTCAAAGACCATAACTATTGATGAAAAGTTTGTCAATATAAATACAAAGTTTTCGGTACACATGAACAGCTAAAGCATGAAATTTCATTTTATTACATTGTTTTGTCAGACGCAATATTTTTGGGTGATTAAATGATTAACCCGTTACAATTAAAACAAAAAAACAATTTAAGTTGACAAATTTGTTAAAAAAAAACATTTAATTTTTTTCGTGTTTTTGCAATTTCAAACTGATTTTTTTGCAGCAGAAATGTAGCCCTTTGGAAAAAATTTAACTAACTAACTTAACTAAATTTAACTGTAAATGAGCTCACCATTGATGAGAAAATACAGCTCTTTGTAAGCCAAAAATACCGTCGCCATAGAAAAGGTCTTAATTTTTTCTGAACATCAACTAAAATCCACTAAAATCGAGGCGTTACAAAGAATTTAATTGAAATTATAAAAAAAACTATGGGCTATCTATTTTTTAAAAATAACTTTAGCCTAAAACTCATTATTTGACATTGTTTGAAAAATCTCTGTATTTCAAAAAGTCTTAGGTCGTTTTTTTTCGGTAGGACCACTTGTGAGTTTGACTAGGAGAACTAGACAAGTTAGCGACAAATGGTTTTCTGAATGTAAAACATTGGATAAAAATATGCGCTAGAAAATTTTTTTGGCTTCCTAGGTTGATCACGTGACCGGAAATCAGTCATCGAAATTGCTCAAAATGGCCGGAAAAAAAGAAAAAAAATTTCCTGCGCTCCAAATTCGGTTAAGATTCAGATGCAAAAAACTGTTCGTCGCTATCTAGTCTGTTTCTCTCAGAAGAGATACCCCTTTAAGTGGTCCTTTAAGTGATCCTACCCCTTAAGGGGGTATGCGACTCTGATTTGACATTTTCTCAGTGAAATATACTGAAAACTAACAGTTCATGAGAAAAACCGAAAATGCTTATTTGTAGATCTATCCTTAATCTTGCGAAAAAGTACATCACAAATTATTTTTGACCATTACACCAATAGGTACAGTATCGTAACACGGTGACGTTTTCTAAACTGCAAAAACTATCTCCTCCCAGACGGTATATCAAATCGAGCTCAAATTTTCACAGATCACGTAACGGTAGGATGCCAATCTTTTAAGACGAGCTTTTATCGATCCGGCGACTGAACAATTCTAGAACGCCAAATAACCGACGATTTTTCACAATTTCAGACTTCAAAATCTATCTCCTCTGAAGATATATTTGCAAAATGGCTCAAATTTTTACCAAGTATTCTCCAGAACATTTGTAAGAGATTAAGACGAGCTTTTTTTGCAATTTCCAGCTGAAACTCGAAATATGATTTTTTTGGTCATTTTGGCCAAAAAATTTCCGAAAAAAAAAATGCTTCGATTTTTTCGAAAGTAGGCTCAAAAGAAAGCCAGTAAAACACTGATGAGAAAGTTGGCTTACGTCAAGGCGAAATTTTGAAGTTTTAGTGGTCAAATTCGAGCAAACGTTATTTTTTAACTTCATCTTTTAAAAAATACTTAGAAAAAAATCGAAAAAATGCGAAAATTTCGAAAAATTTTTTTTGATGATTGGGTTTCTAATACACTTAATTATCACCCCGTATCAATTTGGAGCATTTTTAATGCCTCTAAGGCCTTTATTAAATCAGAGTCGCATACCCCCTTAAGTGATCCTACCGAAAAAAAAGTGACCTTGGTATTCAGTTTTTTATCTGTACAATTATTACTTGAGAATAGAGTAAAATCTGAAACCTCGTTAAAAATGAAATCAATTTTATAATTATAAGAAAAACTTAATTAATCTCTATTTCAGATGAAATTTAAATGTTGAAAAGTTCAAAAATTTTAGCTCGACGACTTTCATTGTCCCAAGGACGATTCGAAGGACAATTTAGCTCAACTCCCCCTTCAAGAGTAACTTATGAAAATGCGTCTCTAGACGAATATGCTGACGATTACGTAATGGCCTCAGAATTACACGGTGTCCAATTACATTCCGATGAAGAAAATTTATTAAAAGTTTTTATGGATCGAGCATATAGGCGGGTATTTTTTGAGCTATTTTCTTAATGTTGGAAAATATTTATTAGGTGATATCGATTAGGATCCCAGAGTCCAAAAATTATGTTTTTGAACTCGGGGATCGTTATTGATATTGTTTATTTATTATATGTGATATTGTAAATAATAGTATGTATATAATTTGAGTTATATTTAGAATTCGGACCGTGTAAAATTCGAACTTTTAATCAAATTAATTTACATTAAAAAATCAAAAAATTTTGCGGTTATTTTAAGGTTTATATGAATTTTTCATAAAGCTTCATCTCGCTTATCGCTGAGATTATTTTAATCGTGAAAAGAAGTTCATTCAGGACCAGAAGAGAATAAAAAATATGTAAGAGCGTGTCAGGCGCAATATTTTTATTTCAAATTTTTGATTTATTCATTTTTTCAAATTTTTTATTCAATTTTTTTTCCGAAATCTAGTAAATTTTTCTGATTGACCTTCTTATAAATACCCATAATAGCACAGAAATGGAGGCTTATTTGGCCGATGCAGAATACTCCTATATTCAAGAAGCTGATAAAAGAGCGTTTTATATGGCGATCGAGTTATGGAAAAAAGAAGCGGGGGTTGGAAGACAAGGACATAAAGATTTTGTCACCATGGCCTCAAATATGGTTTCTCAGTTGGGTCTTGGAAAAGTAAGTATTTGAATTCAAAATAAAAACCGATCAAGATTCAAATGCAACAGTAGATATCAAAATAATGTATTTGAAAATTGGCCGTTTTCATAAAAAAAAAATCGTTTTTGACAAATCTTCTTAAAAAAATTATTAAATTTTATTTTAACTTTTCATTGTATTCAAATTATAATTTTGAGTAATACGAGTCATTTTTTATCAGGAGTCAGCATTTTTTAGCTCTTTTTTTGCTGATTTCAGTTTAGGGCAATAATTACGTGAGCTACTCGTCTCATTCCGAATCAACTGTCAAATTCGTCTAAGAGGACTCCTTCTAAGGTACTTTATAAGTGAGTAATATTAATTACATGTAGGCATTTTTTTTGTTTAAAAGTAAAGTTCTAAAAAAAAATCTAAAAAATTTTCAACTTTTTCTTGAAAAAAAATTTAACCAGGTGACTAATTACTCCCAAATTTTTGTCGATTTTTTAGAGCATTTTTAGTAAAAAAATTTTAAATGGACAAAACGACACGTATTCAGGTGGACAAAACGACAAAAAAATTTCTGTCCTCTTAGACGAATTTGACAGTACCTGTATTTTGCACTGACGGCTTTTCACTTCAGCGCAATATGAAAGTATGCTCCATTGTGGTACCGGTTTCTAGAGAACCACAAATCAGAAACCACAATAAATTGCAAATAGACGGTTAACCGGTGGTTTAAGTTGCCACCAGACCCCCGCCAAGTTTTGCTCCCACACCTCCTCGGGTATCTCCAAAAATAATTTTGGGCTTCTGATTTGTGGCATTCTAGAAATCGGT
Organism: Oikopleura vanhoeffeni; assembly: GCA_004367855.1. Taxonomy (NCBI): domain Eukaryota; kingdom Metazoa; phylum Chordata; class Appendicularia; order Copelata; family Oikopleuridae; genus Oikopleura; species Oikopleura vanhoeffeni. Next base: position 208,437 of record SCLH01001159.1, on the reverse strand, counting down.
ACCACAATGGAGCATACTTTCATATTGCGCTGAAGTGAAAAGCCGTCACTGGTTGACATAGGGACAAAATACTGTTTTTGGTGATTCTGAAGCCAAATTAAAGAATTTTTCCAAAAACTCTTCATATTGGTCTGCTCATATTGGTTCTGTCCGGTTAATTTAAATCATNAATCATTGTTAAACCTTGAAAACTCAGGGAGGAGATACATTTTGAAAAAATAATTCCGTCAATTAATTCCGTAAGGTAGCTATTTTTTTTAAAGGAACCCACCCTTGTGAGCTTAATAACTCGGAAGTCAAAAAAACAAAATTTTTCCATATCACAAATTTACTTGGCTACACCATACAGAAAACCATTCGTCTATATCTTGTATGACTTCCGAGTTATTAAGCTCACAAGGATGGGTTCTTTTAAAAAAATAGCTACCTAAGCACGTTTCTGATTGGACAAGCCATCCGTCACTTTCGATTGTTTACGGATGCAAGATTTTTGTTAAAATATATCAAAAAGAGGTAAAAGTTGGTCCGACGATTTGTACTTTTGCGACAATTGGCAATTGAAAAACCCCTAAAAATGCGGCAACCGGCCCCTTAAAGTCTAAGGACTTTGCTTGCAGTAAAAACAAATCACAAAGAAATGGTGATTAAAATAGAAAAATACGAAAAACCCATCGCAGTTTTAACACTCAAATTTACTGGTGACATTATGAGACATTTATGTGATCGTGAATTTATGAGACATTTTAAAGATTTTTTATTCAGCCAATCGATGTTTTTTTTAATCTAAGGCTTGCTCCCAAATTTTCAGCCAAATCTAACATACAAATAGGGTCATCCACACTTTGGGTCTAAGTTGAACACCGTGTGTCATATAAACTACGGTGGCTCCTGGTCATTTTTACTAGTTTTTAAGCCACATTTTTATTAAATTAGGCTTTTAAAAACAACTCATCCGATAACATACTTAGATAGCTCAAACTGAGCACAAATATCTTGTAAAAAAATTAAAAAAAAATGGTTCATCGGACCAATATATTTTATCTTTTTTTTTCTGAGATTAGTGAATTTGTTAAATTACTAGTTTTTTTTTNAAAAGTTGGTAACAATCGTCGGATTCGGACCCATTTTTAAAATTCAATTATTTACCAGATATTTGTGCTCTGTTTTAGCTATCTAAGAATTCAATCGGATGAGTCGTTTCCAAAAGCTGAATTAAATAAAATGTTTGGCTAAAAATCTAGTAAAAAGTGACCGGGAGCCCCCGTAATCGATATGAAAAAATCTCATAATTATTTATTCAGGACTATCGAGCTTATCTCGCTTTATTCGATTGTTGGCCAGATTCTCGTTTGTTGGAAATTAAACAGAAAACAGCTTCGGAGAGTTTTTTCACTGATAAAGTTAGTGACACTCAATTGGCGAAACATATTTTGAGAGAGATGGAAAGAAATGGATGCAAATGTAACAATGAAATTTATTCAAAGGTCACTGATACTTTTGGTATGTACAAAAATTTATTAAAAATCATAATTCCAATTAAAATGAAATAAACTGCAAAATTTTCTACACGGGTGGGGCCAATATCACCGAATTTTTTTTTTACTACGCAATTTGCCAAAAAACTTCCTGCGATATAGGCCTTCAGTACAAAGGGGGCCCAATATCGCCGAAATTTTTTGGTAAAAAATTTCGCCGATATTGGCCCCCCTGTTCAATATGGGTTTAAATTTTTAAAGTCTTATTTTTAATATAGAAAACTAAGATTTTTTTAATTTTTTATATGTATACATTATACTCTGTAGAATGCCCTGACTATGGAACCAGTAAGTATACAGTATAACCCGTTGATAAAATTCCACTTGCGTTCTAGGGGTTATTGCCACCAAAGACAACCATTCCAATGAAGAAATAATAGCGTATACTGTATAAATGTAGGACCGATATAAATAAATTTTGTACAATTTAACGAAATCCGTGTTATAATCGTAAAATGTTGTTCTATCATGTTCAATTTTTTATAGTTTATTCGTCTTTTTATGCTGAAAATTTGGCCTGAAATTACAGCTCTAGCTCGATTATTTTGATTTATCTGAGATTTTATAATATTGAAACTACTGCATACTCATTGGCCAGATTATTCATCAATTTAAAGTACCAGAGCAACTTAAAGTCTTGGGAGAACATCGAAAATCTTCCTTAAGGAAAGGTATTCTAAAGATATTCTTAAAAGTAAAGACCATAACTATTAATGCAAATTTGGTCTATATAAATAGAAAGTTTTCGGTAGGGTTCGAGAAGCATAAATCTTAAGTACATCCTGGTAAACAAATAATGGCGGGTTTTTAAGCGAAATGTTGCGACCAAATAAAAAATAATATATCGATTACGGGGGCTCCTGGTCATTTTTTACTAGATTTTTAGCCAAAATTTTAATTTAATTAAGCTTTTGCAAACGACTCATCCGATTGAATTCTTAAACAGCTAAAACAGAGCACAAATATCTGGTGAATAATTGAATTAAAAAAATTGGTTCGAATCCGACGATTGTTACCAATTTTTTAAATACAAACTAGTAATTTAACAATTTCAGTAATCTCAGAAAAAAAATTAAATAAATTGGTCCGATGAATCAATTTTTTTATTTTATTTTTCACAAGATATTTGTGCTCAGTTTGAGCTATCTTAGAATGTTATCAGATGAGTTGTTTTTGAAAGCCGAATAAAATTAAAAATTTGGCTTAAAAATTAGTAAAAAATGACCAGGACCGTAATTGATTTTTTATAACGTAATTTTAATATTTAACATTATAATAATAGCAGGTTATTTATTCAGCGCAACTGTTTTTGTGATTTAGTTGCACGAGTTTTTCTTAGAGATGGATAAACGAATGTTCACAATTCTAAAGGATTGTGAAAGTGTGTTTCGATACGCGACGGGACAAAGCGTTTTTGGCGGAATGGATATCCGGTATACCGGTTAAATCTTGAGAGAACATCGAAAATAGTCATAAAATATTCTTAAAAGTATTATTTGTCAAAGACCATAACTATTGATGCAAAGTTGGTCTATATAAATACAAAGTTTTTGGTACCCATGAGCAAGTTAAGCATAAATTATTAACAAAAAAAATTGACAAAATATCCCGCATGTAACGTTTTTTCTTTTTTCCAATTCGCATAAATTGCTATCCGCTAATGAGAACGATCAATTTTGGCAAAAACCTACGTCTTTTTCAGATTAAACCAATCAAAACGGCGGAATTCAGATTTATGCAATTTGGAAAAAAGAAGGGAAAACNGGTATACCGGTTAAATCTTAAATTGTCGGTTTCTCAGTCATTGGATATGATATGACTACTATTTTTTCGCCATTTAGCTTTAGCTTTCTTAAGAATTTTTAGGCAATATTTGACCCGAAAGGTCAAATTACAAAAATGACTCGTATCGGGTCATATAATATTGTGAGAAATTATTAAATGCCGCTTTTGTGTTGCCTTTTCACATCAGAATTTAAAGTGGATACCGCTAATTTCACCATATCAATTTTCACAAATTTTTATATTGATAAGACCTAAATACAGTTGTTACTTTTTCATAAAATATAAAATTTAGGTTCCGAAAATTTAAAAACGCCATTCTTAATAATTTTTTGCAAAAATCCAAAAACATGCCTCAAAAGTTTTCAAACAGCGCGATTTGCAAAGCTTTGGAAAATTCGATTTAGGTAACAATTTCACGAAAGTCTTGTGTACTCTGTTTTGATCTCCTGAGAATTTCAGGATGAGATGACAACTAAATTCACTCCACTATATTTATAAGGGCCATATCTTCAAAATCGACATTTTTGTATTTCCAAAATTGGATATTTGCGTTTTTGAGGACAAGGTCAGAGCAAAAATTCCTGCCAGCGAGCGTTTAAAAGGACAACNAAATCTATCTCCTCCTAGGTTAAATTTCAAAATTTACCCAAATTTTTGCAAACGGTAGCTCGAAACAAATAAAAACTTCTGAGGAGCCTTTTTTTTCAATTTCGACCCCGAACTCAAAATTTGAATTTTTCAAGGTCACGGGAAAAAATTTCCGAAAAAAAATGTGCTTTGATTTTTTCGAAAGTAGGCTCAAAAGAAAGCTGGGAAAACACTGAAGAGAAAGTTGGCTTACGTCAAGTCGAAATTTTGAAGTTTTAGTGGTCAAATTGAAACAAACGTTATTTTGTACTTAATTTTGAAAAAAATACTCAGAAAAAAATCGAAAAAACTCAAAAATTTCGAAATTTTTTTTGTTCTTATTTGGGTTTGTTTGTGCTTTTAAAACATAAACGATTGATTTGGTGCATGTTTATAACATAATAACTGTATAAAATGTAGGAACCACCATACCCTTAAAAGGACAGTTTGAAAACTCAACCTGTCCTTTTAAACACACTATACTGTAAAGATACCTTTGCTATTTTAAAGATAACAAAACAATTTTGTGCTTCAGGAATTTATTCTGATGCTGCTGTTCTTGCCCGTCAACAAATGTTATTTGCCCCTCGAATAAATGAGCGAAATCCTTTTCCAATTTTAACTCCCACGGATCCTACCGAAATTGGTGCTTCGGTTTTGCGTAAAATGTCCTCAGATGTTGATACTGTTTTTCATCGATTTCCAATTTATTCAGAAAATAATATTTGGAATCGAAGTGAGAAACATGGGAGAGGACATTATTTGAAACATGATTCTGTTATTATTTCACAAACGCCTACGCAACTGCAGAAAATGAGGGCACATAATATGGACAAGGATATTTTAATTGTTTTCGAAGTCCCGGACTATGAGGTCAACCAGGTTTAGTAATAGGCTATTAAAAATTTAAAAAGGTTATATCTCACCGGTCCGAAAGGGCGAAATTGTCGGAAAAAACTCACACAATTTGAGTATTTTTCGAAATCCGAAATTCCACTAATTTTTCAAATCTAGAATTTAATAACATCTTATCGCCCTTTTACACTGACGATAATTCTTTGTTAAACTCCGTTATTACCGGTAAAATGTACCGGCACAGACTTGAGAAAGTTTGGTAATACAACTCATTAGCTTTCGAATGAGCTCTCAAACAACTTCATCCTATGTCTAGTTTTTGAATCTATTCAATGCAACAATTTATACATAACTAAAAAATACGACGTCACTGTATGTTTTTTTCTATTATTTCCATTTTTGATGAATGTATAGTCATAGAAAACCCGTTTTGAGAACGCGAACGCAAAATAAGGTCGTCCTACTAAAATAACTTCATGGCAATGTTCTGAATCGGGATGAATTTCTAATTGGGACCCCGAGTTTATTTCCGATTTTTTTTTTTTTTTTGAGTTAAGTTTTAAGTCTTACCAATCAAATTTTCCCGTTTTTTGTGAAGTATATCATATTAAAAACAACTATTTATGGTGCTTGTTTTCTAAAACTTGAGACTCACGCGGTAAATCAGATCCCGATCCTGATTTTTTTTGGGATCCATAACTAGGAAGGGCTTTTGAACGGTTGCTATCAAAAAAAACGAAAAAAAATATTGAGCAGAATTCAAAATATTTTTTTTCAAAAATCTGATTTTTACTGGTAAAAACCGTTTATTTATTTAAATTGGAACCGTGAGCCAGGGTTTTACGCTCAAGTTTCTTTGTTTTTGTTATGTTCTCCTGAAAATTTGACATAGTATTGCCGAAATATTGGACCTGGGAAATGATCCAAAAAAAATTCACAAATTTTCAAAATGTTTTTTTTAAAAAAGCTTTTGGAACATAAATCGTTTAGGTAGCTTTTTTTCAAGTCAGTCCTCCCTCTCCAGTAAAACTAATAGTAGGTTTCAGAGGACAATTTTTGTATGGCCGCGGGGTAACTTTTCTAGAGGAAACTTTTGGTAATATTTGTTTTGAACCCGACGCCATCTGGTTGAGTAACGAGCATTTTTTTCACCTCTGAAAGGCAAATCACCGGGTTTTTGCTGATTACCGGTATAGCGCGGAAAACGAAAAAAAAATTCATCGGTTAACATTTTGTCAGCTATTCCAAGCAAAAAAACGGTTCTCCACACCTACTATGTTTTTTGCTGGACAGGGAGGGTTGACCTAAAAAAAGCTACCTTATTCTTATCCAAAAACCGACCACGACATGATTTAATTTTAACTCCGCATCAAGAACACAGCTTTACGGAAACAGCAGAATTTTTCGATAATTTGAATATCCTTTTTTGAAGAAAACCCTGTCATAATTGAAGGTCCAATCAAAACTTATTTAAACGAAGTTGAAACTGAAATTTATGTTCTTCGTTCTGAAAATAAAGTAGAACTTGACGCCAGAGAAAAGCGAAATGAAAAATTTAGTTCAAAATGGACGAAACTAGTTTCTAATAAAGAATGGTTTGCAGATTTTTATGGAAAAGATTTGGAAACTGGTGCTGAGCTTCACGGAGTTAAAAAACAACGAAAATATTTTGGCAAGCTCGGAGTTGCAGATTTTCTTTATAATCAAAATAATTTGCAAGTGGAGGGAAATCATGAAAAAGCACTCATTTTTCCGATTGAAGAAGAAGTCTACGAAAAATTAGGTATAAAAATTTTAAAAATGTTTATAGACTATAAATTATAGTTAGGGAGCGCACCAGAAAAACTAACGAGAGAACTACAGTAGTTGATACAAATTCTTTGACCTCACGTGGGTTGTTGACCCAGAAAAAAACGATTCCGGGCAGAAAAAAAAAGTTTTTGGCCATCTAGTGGTCAGAAACTGACTTTTTAAAACGCCCATTTAGAGCACTAACTTCGAATT
>SCLH01001159.1:152519-194568 GCA_004367855.1 Oikopleura vanhoeffeni | reverse complement strand
TTTAAAAAGCTTCCTTGATAATTTTTGATCCTCCAGTAATTCAGCGGGCAAATCTAAAATTAAATATTAAATCCCAGTCGGAGTAAAAAAGTTGATATTTTTAACGAATCTGCCGTTTGCCATAATTCGGTTTTTTACAATTTGAAAGCGTTTTTTATTACTCAGGTGCTCAATTGAATCAGGTGCTAAATTTTTCTCGGGAGGCCTAAATATACCAGATTCCGAACTTTGCTGAAACTTTGGCTTATAATTTAAGCTCTCTAGCTCTATTTTTCGATTTTTTAGAGTAAAATTTGTTTCTGTGCGCTTAGACAAATACGACAGTTCATTATTTTCTGAATATGCAACACCTGAATAAATATTTAAAAAATACATGTTTTTGTAATACGATTTGAAATTTTAAGAGTCAAAAATTCTTACAGATTTCTCTTCATTTTATATTGGCTTTATGGGGTCTGCTTTGACTTTCCTCGGGCCAATCCCGTAGGAGTTAGAATATTTTATTCTTAAAATCAAAACTTACTGCTGGTGATTTCGGTACAAATTAGATCTTCCATTTTCTATTATTTTTATCTCTCCTGACTCCACGCCGCAATGGTCTTCACCATGTTTACCTTGGTAACGCGTCGCGCATACTCGCCGCCTGTCTCGACTCCTTATACCCCCTTTAAGCCAAAGCTATCTCAACTTTCAAACTAGCCTCAGCATGGGCTTCCTAATCTCNTATTTTATTCTTAAAATCAAAACTTACTGCTGGTGATTTCGGTACAAATTAGATCTTCCATTTTCTATTATTTTTTAATTTTTTGAAATGAATTATTTTAAGGAATGTGTGTTTACTCGAGGCCATATCATAATAGCGATATATCTAGGAACCATGCCTGAGGCTAGTTTGAAAGTTGAGATTATGCTTTGGCTTTAAAGGGGGGTTATATCGGCTAGCTATATTTGGCGACCTGGTTATATAAATCTTATTTCAATAATTCTGCGTAGTATAACATGATCAAATTCGTAAATAAAATTTATCGGAAACTATCAAGATCGATAAAAAAATGTAAATTTCACGATTAGTTCATTCGAAAAACTGTCAACTTCATTCATTCACTTCAGTACCAATAATTGTAATTCACTGGTTATCCGCGGTTGAACCATATGTAACATATGATATGTGTTTTAGTTAAATTTCGCCGGAAATAAAATTATTTTGAAAACAGTACAGTATGTGTTTTTTTTTACCTGCGAAATGAAAATTGTCATTTAGGTAATAACACCCAATAAAAAATGGTAACTAGGTGGATTATTTTTTCAAACCCTTGACATCGGCTTTAGCTTGGCTTTCAAAATAAAATCCACCTAGTTACCATTTTATTTGACCGTAATTACCTAAATGACAATTTTCATTTCGCAAGTAAAAAAAACACATACTGTATGCTAATTTGTAAAAACAAAGAATATTTCGATAACGGGTCCTTCTGGCACATATTAGCTAGTTTTTTAGCCAAAATTTGTATATAATTCGGCTTTTGAAAACGACTTATCCGATTAAGTATATAGATAGCTCAAACTGAGCACAACTATTCAGAGAAAAATAGATTAAAGAAATGGCCGAATTAGACCATTGTTTCCAATTTTTTTTAACAAAAAATTATAATGAAAAAAATTCAGTTATCTCAGAAAAAAATCTAAAAATTATTCGATTCCGACCACGTATTTTATTATTCACCAAATATTTCTGCTGGATGAGTCGTTTTCAAAAGCCAAATTATAAAAAAATTGTGGCTTAAAAACTAGCTTATACGTGCCAGGAAGACCCGTAATTTAATATAGAAACTTCAGGCCGTGGTAAACTTTTATACTTTTTATTTGAATATTTTTAACAGAATCTAATTTTCTCAACTTTTAAAATATGCAGATTACAAAATAAAAAACTTCCGTCTATTCTTTTTCGGGATATTGTAATTTATCCAATTGGGACGATTGGAATAAACAAATTTTCAAATAAATGATTTAGCAATAGGATTGTAACGTGTCCTTGAAATATTTGCACCAGCCTCCATTAATTCAAGACTCCAGGTTTAGGGATGCGAAGATTGAAAAACCATAACTAAATAAATAATAAACTAAATAAAAATAAAAAAACGAAAAAAGAAAATATTTTTTTGTTTGGAATTAAGAGGTAAGTCACATGAGCGCGAAGAAGGTGAAGGCGCTAGATAGCAATTTACTATTTTTAGCATTTAATAATTTTAAAGCCAAAAAAACGACATAACTTTTTACTATCAATATATTGAGATAAAATTTTTCAGAAAAACAAAAAACAGAATGAACAAGTCCTGTAAATTGTCTGGATTCTGCTTGGTTTTAATTTCAACTAATCTGAATTCAGCTTGTAATAAATATATATTCAAAAAATTAAGTACAATTTTGTCATCCTTAATTTACCTTTACTGCGCAGCAGGGAACAACAGTTTGAAATGGGCAATATTGCACCAAACTCTCGTAACCCATTCTTATTGTGGGATTAAAGACATCTCTTTGTATATCATTTTACAGAAAAATTTTTGTTTAGGGGGGTAGTGTCCGCAAAAAAAGTTGGCCTGAAAATCTGATAATGTACTAACCACACCAAAAAAAACGATTGGTGATGATCTCGTGCGTTCAATCATCGGTTCTCCCACAAGAGGCGGGCAAAGTCGAAAACGGAGGTACCATTTTCTCCTTAATAAATATCCGATCAACTTCATTCATGTGTCAAGTTGAGCGGATTCTCATGAGCAAAAATATTGTGGTTGTTTTTTGTCTGACTTTATAAAATACAGTATATAACCTTAGAAAAGTGGTATTTTGGCCGGTTTGGTACCATTTATTCGAAAAATTTCATGTCATCCAAAACCCTTCAAAATTTTTTAAAAATCAGATTTTTACCATTATTTTATAACATGTATTATTTTTTGATGACATGAATGAAAAATGTAGTCCACAAATTATTGTTCGCAATTGTATGAGAAATCGAATGAGCACAGTTAAAACAAATTTTGAATAAGCGGTTTTCAAAATAAATGGTACCAAACCGGCCAAATACCACTTTTCTAAGGTTATCTACTGTATTTTTATAAAGTCAGACAAAAAACCACCACAATATTTTTGCTCATTGAGAATCCGCTCAATTTGGACTCATGAATGAGTTGATCGGATATTTAATAAAGGAAAAATGATACCTCCGTTTTCGACTTTGCCGCCCTCTTGTGGGAGAACCGATGATTGAAAAGCGACGAGACCATCACCAATCGTTTATTTGGGGGTGGTTTAGTACTATATCAGATTTTCAGGCCAACTTTTTTTTGCGGACACTACCCCCTTAAAACCGTTTCAATTTTGACTTTTTCAAACGACTTATCGATAGAGTTCTTAAATGGCTCAAAATGATTTTCAACAAAAGGGGGTTGACGACTCTGATTTGACATTTTCTCGGTGAAGTTTACTGAAAACTAACAGTCCATGAGAAAAACCGAAAATGCTAATTTGTAGATCTATCCTAATCTTGTGACTCAGTAATCAGAAATTGTTTTGATGATCACACTGATAGTTACGGTATCGTTACAAGAGAGACCTTTTCGTAACTTCACAAGAGTTCATTGATTCGATCCCTGAACATTCTAGAACGGCAAAAAATCGACGTTTTTGGCATTTATTTTCAAGTCGATATTTTGAAGTTTTAGTGGGCAAATTCGAGCAAGCGTTATTTTTTAACTTATCTTTTGAAAAAATACTTAGAAAAACATGCGGAAAAATTCGTATTTTTTTTGCGGCTTACCTTAAGGGAACTTTAATTAAATCAGAGTCGTCAACCCCCTTAAGGGGGTACAGTTCACTGTGAATTCCGAGTGAACTGAGTCTTGTGAATCGATTGCAATTAATTAAAATGCGCTATGATGACGTCATAGTATATAGAAATCTATATCCGAAATTCGAATGTTGAAAAATACAAAAAAAAATTGTCGTCATGATAATATTTTTCGAGTAAGTTCGACTATAACGAATTAAAAAATCAGCAGACCTAGAAAATGATTTATTAAAATAAATTATCTTTTTTTATCATTTCTCTATTATAAATAAGTATCTGAACGTTAACAGAAAATTTCCTACGCGTTTGATTGACGACTACTCCTTTTCAAACTTATTGGGAAAGTTAAAATTAATTTCAATATCATCTACACGAGTTTTTAGCTGCTAAGCAAAAATTAACAGTCTCAAAAATCGTTTCGTATTATGATTTACAAGTTTGTTACGAAATAAAAAAATGATTTATTATCTAATTTATACAACAAATGTTTTCGAAAAATACATGTTTCTCTTTAACGTTTAAACAGCAAACAAAAGTATATAGACCGTTGAAAAGCAGTGAGAAATGCCCAGCAATTACAACAATCAGCATGGACAACCCCTTAATATTCTCATTGTACCTTGAATAACGGGTGAGGAATAGCGAGTCGGTGCTGCGGTGGTTGGGTGTCTTGGTCGGGTTCTCAATCGGAACTGCCTTCTCGACTGGTGGGCCACCCTTAAGTAGTGTGGTAGCCTGTCAGTCGCGCGTCAGCACGCCGTGTTGATACTTAGCTGATACCAGCACATTCTGGCATATTATACCCAGCCTATTTGCCGGCTCTCAATGACCCCATTAATGATCCTTCAAATATTTCAAAAACTCAGAGAGGAGATAATTTTTATTTTTCAAAGAGAAGATTTTTGAACGTAATTTCCGGCGGAAGTAACTATAAGTGCAATCAACTGTTGATCTGATTCGACGTCAATTGACTCAAATATTGTATTTCTGGTGTAGTCATGTCTTTCCATTATATCTATCGAGCTTGAAACATACTATAAAACTCGGTTTTGTCCAATTTTGCGTTGACCACCCCCTTAAAACATAGGCAATTTCGAAAAGTGTTTTTTCATTTTCAATTTCAACACAATTTTAAAAATCTTTAGCATGAAAAAATAATAATTTTGTCGTTTCTACCTTAAGTTACACTACGAAAATTAAGTATACATGAAGTGTCAAGCATAAGTAGCCTTGGCCAATCTCGTGCGGGGGCGGGGTATTGTATCAACTAGGGAAAAATCAAACAAGCAACCTCCCTATGATTTGTAGTTATACTTGGTCAATTTTATCAAACAAAAATTTTGTAATTCCGATTTTCTTGGAACTTATTCTGACGAATTTATTTAGCCCGAAATTGATATTTTGGAGTCAATGTCAAATGGCGAGGGAATCGACCCCACTCCTGGAAATAGATCGTATTCGGAAGTTGATGAAGTTCTAGAATCAGAAAAAATTGATGATGAGATCGAGGAACAAATTGTTGAAGAAATTATTGCAAGGCAGAAAAAACCCAATAGATTATTTTCGTTATTCAATAAAAAAACTTAAAATTATTTTATAAACTACAAAATGTCTTTTTTTGTCCAAAATATCCTCAATTGGATTGTGGGTGGGAATTGCAAGATAGCAGACTGCTACCAGCAGTCAACATAAGCTTTTTTAACCCTCACGTGCCTGAGATGTCCAGACTCCACGGTGCCAACGAGAAGTGTTTCAGATCACACATATTTCCTTGAGTAAAATCTCGTTTCGATAATAACACCGTATTCTGCTGACTTGAAAAATAGCTTTTTAGATTTTGACATTAATATTTATGTTTTCTGTATTTTTGGGCTTCAAACAAATAAAAAGGAGATTAATATTGATTTTTTCTAAGAAAAAACAGCAAGAGCGTGACCGAACAAATTTTGTTTCAAACAGAATAAATAATTTTTGAATATGTTTGAAGAAAAAATTTTAGTAATTTGATGGAAAAACTTCCGGAAACTATTAATTTGCCTTTCTTAAGTAGATTTTCAAGGGCAACAATTTGTACTAAATCGAATTTCTAGCGCGCAATGCGCACCTTCTCAAATCGTCAATTTAAAATTTTGACCGCCATTATACACCACCAGGTGGCGCCGAGTGTCAAAATTAAGATGCCATAGTATTCCCTCCAAAGGTTACACTAGTAAGTATATTTGTAGATCAATACTGGTTCAGTGCTGTTTTTAACTGCATAAAACAAAAATTGCATCCAATTAATGCATTTCCGGTCTGATGAGAAATTCTGGAACTCACCAAAATCTGAAATTAAAATAAGGGGAACTATCGGGGGTCTGTTCCGATATTCCGCGGCCAAAATGACACATCCAAAAATATTTTTGGTCTCTGTTATCTGAAACATCCCTCGTGCACTTAAGAGGCTAATCGTCGCCAAAAATTGGAAACTATCAAATTGCAGAAAAACTAGAAATCACTATAAGATGAGTGCAAATTGCAGGTAGTTGTGGACATATTCGCTCTGTAAAGGGGTGGACGTCGCTGAAAAGCCTATAATTTAGTTTTTGATGGAAATTGCCTGATTAGTTCAATATATATATGAGAACCGCTGTTAACTGTTAATCTTAAGACAGCAGCTTCGATTGTTAAAAATCAAGTGATATTATTGTGCACATTATGATTGTCACCAATATTTATTAGATTCGGGACATAATACCTGGATAAGGGGTTGGCGGAGAAAGATTTAGTTTACAGTTGTTTTGCAGGTAAATCAAATACTATACCGACAGAATTTTTAAGTACAAATGTTAAATTGATACGGTTCATTTTTGTAATTTGCCCTTTAGTTTTTCAGTCAAAAAACTTGATTAAAAAAGTCATCTGGTGAATTTTATGACGGAATGTAAAAATAGAAGTCTCATCGACAGTGATGAGTTTGGACAAAAAAATGTATTTTTTGGACTCTGGGATAGTTTTCAATAAATAATTATTTTTTGAATATTTAAAAAATGAGAGTTTAACAAATTTAACACGTTTATTTTATTCCGGGATTGCAGCAATTTTTAAAATTACAAAGAAAATCGTTTCACAATACAACGGTTTTAAGGTTGTTTGTCAGTTGGATATTTAGGCACTATTAATTTTAAGGCTGTTGTTATTTGAAAAACTTTTACTACATCTTGTATAATCACACTTGTATAATATCGCGCGTAAAGTATTCAATATATTCTACATGAAAATTTCAACCGGGATCATTTTCACATAAGTGAAGCTCGCCTATTCCTCTTACTCAAGAATTTGATGGGAATTTGAGAAATTCTCAAACTGAATAAGTTAATTCTGCAGTCGTATTCACGATTTCAATGATCTCGGTATTGGATCGGATCAAAAAAGTCGAACCAATCAAGTTCAAATCCAATCCGTTTTTCAGATCACCAATGCAGTTTTTCTACAGGTCGACTTTATGGTGAACTGGCTAGTACCGTTTCCAGCAAATCATAGCGTAGGATTCTTTTGGTGACATTAAATTTGAATTTTTTCAACATTTGCAATTTGAATATAAATTGTTTTCGGTCTCTTCAAATTTTAACGACAGCTTATAATTTTTAGAAACATTGATACTGTTACAGTATGCTGATTTATTAAACACAAATAATATATCGATTACGGGTCCTCCTGGTAGATATCAACTAGTTTTTCAGCAATATTTTTTACAATTCGGCTTTTGAAAACGACTCATTCGATCAAGTCCTTAGATAGCTCTAACTGTGAGCACATATTCAGAGAAAAATAAGAAAATCCGAATCAAACTATTGTTTCCAATTTTTTAACAGATAATTAAACATTTTTGTAATCTCAGAGAAAAATCAAAAAAAGGTTCGGACCATTTTTTTTAATTCACAAATATTTCTGCTCGTTTCAGCTATCTAGAACTTAATCAGATGAGTCGTTTTCAAAAACCGATATATAAACATTATGGCTAAAAAACTAGCTAATATGTGCCAAAGGGACTCGTAATCGATATAGGAAACTCTCAGGGAGTGGTAATTGTTTTACTTTATTGAATAATTTTAAAAGAATCTAATTTTCTCAAGTTTGCAAATAGAAGATTATGAATAAAAACTTCCGTCTATTCTTTTTTCGAGATTATTGTAATTAATCCAATTCGGACATTGGTGAAAATCATGAAATATTTTTCAAATTTTACATTTGAAAGTCTTTATTGTGATAGGCTGTTTTGGAGCGCTTAAAGAGCATTAAAAACAGCCTATAACAATAAAGACTCCAAAATATGAAATTTGAAAATTTTTTCGAGATTTTCTCTAATTAGGCTACTTTCATTGAATGAACAAAAAATTATTTAAAATAAATTAAGCAAGGCTGAAAGGGATTATTTTTGAAATTTTTTTCTCAAAAATGATCCCTCTGAAGCTTTGCTAAATTTATTTTTCATAAGAAAGTAACCGCAAAGAAAAATTTTAAAAGATTAATCTGTTTGAAAAATTTTTACGACAGGTTTTTCTAATAGGCTACTTTAAATTGAATGAACAAAAAATTATTTAAAAATAAATTAAGCAAGGCTGAAAAGGATATTTTTGAAATTTTTTTCTTCAAAAATGATCCCTTCAGCTTTGCTAAATTTTTTTAAATAATTTTTTTGTTCATTCAATTTAAAGTAGCTTAATTAGAGCAATCCTCGAAAAAATTTTCAAATTTCATATTGGAGTCTTTATTGTGATAGGCTGTTTTAAGCTTTTAAAGGCTTCAAAACAGCTATACAAATAAAGACTCCAAAATATGAAATTTGAAAAATTTCGAGATTTTCTCTAATTAGGCTACTTTCAATTGAATGAACAAAAAATTATTAAAAATAATTAAGCAAGGCTGAAAGGGATTATTTTTGAAATTTTTTTCTCAAAAATGATCCCTTTCAGCTTTGCTAAATTTATTTTTAAATAATTTTTTGTTCATTCAATTTAAAGTAGCTTAATTAGAGCAAATCCTCGAAAAAATTTTAAAATTTCATATTTTGGAGTCTTTATTGTGTATAGGCTGTTTGTGAGCTCTTTTAAAGCGCTAAACAGCTATACAATAAAGACTCCAAAATATGAAATTTGAAAAATTTTTCGAAGATTTCTCTAATTAGGCTACTTTCCAATTGAATGAACAAAAAATTTAAAAATAAATTAAGCAAGGCTGAAAGGGATTATTTTTGAAATTTTTTTCAAAAATGATCCCTTCAGCTTTGCTAAATTTATTTTTAAATAATTTTTTTGTTCATTCATTTAAAGTAGCTTAATTAGAGCAAATCTCGAAAAAATTTTCAAAATTCATATTTTGGAGTCTTTATTGTGATAGGCTGTTTTGGAGCGCTTTAAAAGAGCTTTAAAACAGCCTATAAAAAAAGACTCCAAAATATGAAATTGAAAAATTTTTCGAAGATTTTCTCTAATTAGGCTACTTCAATTGAATGAACAAAAAAATTATTTAAAAAATAATTAAGCAAGGCTGAAAAGGGAATATTTTTGAAATTTTTTTCTCAAAATGATCCTTTCAGCTTTGCTAAATTTATTTTTAATAATTTTTTGTTCATTCAATTAAAGTAGCTAATTAGAGCAATCCTCGAAAAATTTTCAATATTCATAATTTGGGTCTTTATTGTATAGGCTGTTTTGAAGCTCTTTTAAAGAGCTCCAAAACAGCCTACACACATAATGACTCCAAAATATGAAATTTGAAAAATTTTTTCGAGATTCTCTAATTAGGCTACTTTCAATTGAATGAACAAAAAATTATTTAAAATAAATTAAGCAAGGCTGAAAGGGATTATTTTGAAATTTTTTCCAAAAATGATCCCTTTCACTTTGCTAAATTTATTTTTAAATAATTTTTTGTTCATTCAATTTAAGTAGCCTAATTAGAGCAAATCCTCGAAAAAATTTCAAATTCATATTTTGGAGTCTTTATTGTATAGGCTGTTTGGAGCCTTTTAAAGGCTCCAAAACAGCCTATACAAAAAGCTCCAAAATATGAAATTTGAAAAATTTTTCGAAGATTTCTTTAATTAGGCTACTTTCAATTGAATGAACAAAAAATATTCAAAAATAAATTAAGCAGGCTAAAAGGGATATTTTGAAATTTTCAAAATAATCAAATAAAATTGTTATGTCTGTCAGATCGTAATAAATTAATAAAATGAGACTGTATCAACATTTGTTGAATTTGATAATAACAAAATCAATATTTTAGCGGAAATACTTTTTGATCATGTGGCTATTTGAATGACCTCTTATTTGATAATTGAACTATTAAAATGATGAAAGACTAACCTTCACATGTCTTCTGTGTCTTCAAAATTGTAACACTAATAATGGACAGCTGAACTCCACGGCGCGCAAGGAAACAACTCAAAAAAAGATCAAAGTAATTTAAGAAAAAATTGGAATTTTTTTTTTATTTTCATCTTCAACGGAGGCGCTCAAATAGCAAAAGCTAGATTTTCGTATTCGAAGTTATCCCTAATTGGATGCATTATGCAATTTGAATTGCGTTTAAATTATCTAAAATTACTAAACTAAACATGGTTAAAACAAAAGCAAAATGGCGAAAAAATTTGTTCCCTATTAAAATTCAGAAAAAATTGAATAATCGAAATATCTCATGATCTAATATTCAGATTGCACTTTTTTGCTTCAATTTTTTACTTTACACATTTTACGTAAATTTTGATGAAAATGACAAAAAGCAATTAAGAGACTAGGTTAGTTGTTGAAAAGAGTATTAGTATTTCTGGAAACAGACTAATCACAGCGTTGTGATGTTTTCAGAAAAACATCCGCTTGGGGCGCTTTGTCAGATTATGCGATTTACCAAAAACATTCATCTTATTGTGTTACTAATATTGATATGCGGATAGATTAAACCTCACATAACATATAAAGTTAGCTACGGATCAAAGTATGATAATTAAACTTTCAAAAGTAACAATCTTTCAGAAGGCCCAAATTCATGCGCTGGTTTATGTGATTTCTATTCCTTTCTTTTAATAATGTTAGTATTTTATGTTCAATTTTGAGATATATTTTTCCATATCGATCATGATTCATGATGCCGAGTAACTTATAATATTATTCCTCATTTTGTTTTAAAAGGCAAATAAGATTTAAAGTTACTCGGGCACATGATGGATAAATCGCTCTTAAAATTACAATCTGCCAGACTAATGCCACTCCTTAACCTACAAAAAGTATAGTCTGAACAAATGAGCCTCATTGATTTTGATTGTCGCACTTTGTCCAAGGTGTCGCTGCACGGTATTTTTAAAGCGCATTTGCAAATGCATTATTAGATCATTAAAATTGATTAAAAGCTAGAGAATTAGAAAAAAAATATTGTAAGTAAGTTTTAACAATTATGTGAAAAAAGCGCCTTGATGAAAAACCTTTTACTGGGTTTATTAAGTATTCTTTTACCAATATACCCACCCAAAGTAATGTTCATGGATCCGTTTCTGACAATTATAAAAAATGTATTGCAATGTAAAATTTATGTACAGTTATTTTTCATTGACTGAAGAAAAAAACATCGAGTCGGTGTCTTTCGTACCCAGACTTGAGCTAAATTCCAAATTATTATTGAGACCAATGTGATACGAAAGAAGCTCTCGCAGCGAGAGTCTCAGCTTGTTTCATACTCACCTCGGTAGATTACCAGATTAACATATGTAAATAGTAGAGACAAAACACGGTTAGCCAATTTTGGTACATAAGAAGCACTCAAAATAAAATGACTTGTTTAAATTGACGTGCTAAAAATTTGACTTAAATTTGTAATCGGGGGTCATTATGGATGTTTTGATATCAATATTATAAAATACTATCAAAAAAAGTTTTTTTTATTTGCGAAATCTCAATGTCATTCTGGATAATTACGGCCAATTAAAAATGGTAACTAGGTAGATTTTATTTTGAAAGCCAAGCATAGCCGATTTTAAGGTTTGAAAATATAATCCACTAGTTTCCATTTTTTATCGGCCGTAATTACCCAAATGACAATTTTCATTTGCAAGTTAAAAAAACACATGTTTTATATGCTCAAAGCAAAATATGTATGCAAATATATAATAAAAAGAGCAAAAATATATATATGGCAGCAAAATATATTTAATTTGTTTAGCCATCATCTCTTCGAAATTAAGCATCATTTGATCGGACTCGTCGACCTGTCACGAGTGGTTATCTTTTACTCTTCGGAATACATGTTAAATTACTCTGGCATTTGAAATTTGACAGAGTAATTTTTTTTCCTGATATCGATTTACCCTAGAAAAAATAATTGTTTAAATCGAAGGTATATTTCAAAAAAATCGAATCCTAAGCTGACAGTCCCGTTGATAGGTGCAACGAGTTTTTTTGGAAAAATGTTTTTTTTGATCGAGCGAAAACTACGGTATTATCGGATTGAATCAATGATACCAAATAACAACTACGCACCTTTTAAAAACGCAATAATATTGAAACAGTGGATATAAGAAGTGATCCGGAGCTTTTTGGCAAAAAGTCCTGCCCATTGGCTCACTGTTGCCCATTGGCTAAATTCCTTATTTTTTAGTCCATTTTTTTCAATATTTGTTTGCAAATCAAACGAAAAACATTCTTCAAATGGCAGAATTCAACTTTTCCGCGGTAGGCGACCACATATTTTCCTTATGCTATTTAAAAAATCACTATGGCATCAGTGTTTTGTGATATTGTGGTTCAAAATATTTGAAATATATGTTCGAAAATTCTCATTTTGTTCAAATTTTTGAAATTTTTTTAATCAGCCGCTGAAAATTTTTAGGGTCCGGTCTATTTGTCTTCTACAGAACAGTAAAAAATGTGCTTTTTGAACTGATCTTATTTTACAGAGAAACAGCAACAGAGAAACAGCACAGAGAAACAGCGATAACCATCCCTTCGAATTTGCCAGAAAAGTTTTTTGAAGAAAAATTTCAAAGAAAATGGCTGAGTTCGATCACCAGAGTGAAGAAAAATGTAATCAAATTTCTAAGATATTCTAACAACATCGAAGATAACTGGTAATTGCTTCTTGAAATTGCTTGTCTCGATACTTTCGAAATCAAATGTTCAGAACTCACAAATTATTTGAAACAATAATCTTCGTATCAATTCGTTATGCTGAACAGATTTCAAAACTGAAGATGCCGACAGATTTTCTACAGTACAAGCCCATGATGCGATGAAGAAATTACAAAAATTCCGACGGAAATGTTTGTGTTAGAAGAAATTTAAATTTTGACGGAATTAAACAGTGGTTTTAGCGTTTAGAAAATTTCGTTAACAAAAAAAAACAAATCAAACTTCTGTAACAAGTTTTTTTTTTCAAAAAAAAATGAAGACAAAACTGCCCTGCTGTATTGACTGTGTAATAGTTAAATTATGTTTATACACAAAACTGTTCTTCATTTACCACGAATTTGACCACCAAAATAAGCAATTAAATGCCAATGTGCTTTGTAAGCACAATTATAGGTACTCTAACTGGAACACTTCCGCTAACCGGAAACGCGTTTGCTAGGTCGAAGTGTTCCAGTTAGAGGTTGTGGACTGTATTTAAATATGTCCTCGTGTTTTTCTGCGCTCTTGTTTTTACTCCTGAATCATATTTTGACACGAAACTACGCTTGGAGAAATCGGTTGAAACTACTTTAACCACCTAGGCATAAGAAAAGTCCCCGCTAGGTATATATCCCCTTCAAGGGGGGATAATTTTGCACACTCACAGCACCAAAAACAATTCATCCTATTATAAAAATTATAATTGAACTATAACTTTAGGAACTTAATTTCGAATATATTAAATTTGAATAAATTGAAAAAAAAGTATTTTAACTTAAAAATTAGAGTCGAAAAGAGTTGGTATTTAAACACGTGATATCCGTCATGGTAGGCTCCAGGAAATGTATGTTCATCTCCCATAACTGCGCAGTGCTTTCTTACTTTAATACTTTTGGTCTGATTGACTTTATCTGTGGAATCAAATAATATTTTTAAAATAAGGTTCCAAAAATTCATGAAAAAAATCAACCGTTTTTTAGGAAAATTATGAGTTTCTGATTTAAATGAAATTATTTGATTATTTTTATATCATATTAAGCCAAATATCAGTATTAAGTGTATCACTGGCAGATTTCACCAGTTAATTCATTTTTCAAACTAAATTTCAGTTATCCATACTAAAACGAAATCGGGATATTTTGAAATTTCACTCCCAAAAAAATCCTATCGGCCTTTAAGCCATTTTTAAATTCAGACTTGACGCCCATCATAATTTCAAAAAAAAACTCGGTGATGCATTGTCAACAAGTCTTGTGATTTGTTAGATGGAGTTTGAAGCCGAAACGGTATCTCCTAAACTGGTGGAGGAGAATACCTTTTGACTGAGCCTCCAAAACTGACGAGCATTTCAAAATGTAGGCTAAAATGAAGAAATGACTGAAATAAAAACTAATCCGGGGCCTTAAGCCACCTTTGTTAATTCAGAACGTTGACGCCCAATCAAAATTTCAAAAAAAACTCTCTTGATGCATTGTCAAACAAGTCTTTGATTTTAGATGGGAGTATGAGCCGAAACGGTATCTCCAAATGGTGGAGGAGATACCTTTTGACTGAGCCTCCAAAATGAGCCATTTCCAAAAATGTTGGCTAAAAATGAAAAATGACTGAAATAACAAACATCCTGGGGCCTTTAAGCCATTTTTAAATTCAGACACTTGACGCCCAATCAAAATTTCAAAAAAAACTCTCTGATAGTACTTTCGACTAATCCGACGATTTACATTTTCCAGATTTTCACTTCCGTTGACTAAAATGCGATTTCTAGAATTCAACAAAATATTTCAAAATTCGGCAATTTCTATCAATTGAGAAAAACATCTACTGCAGTTTTATAAAACGCTCTCCAAGATATCTTCCCAAAAATATGAAATGAAATTAATCGGAAACTATCATGATTGATAAAAAATGAAAATTTCAGAATAAGTGGATTGAAAAAAATGTCATTGAAAAACTGTCAAGCTCCATTCTTGGTTGTGTTTTTGCTTACTTGAGTTTTATATCTACGTATCAGTAAGTCTTTAGGGTTTCCGCAGCGGAAATTCGTGGCCAAGTTGACAAAATCTATGCCCTATCTTTTGTGTTTAATCTTCTTTTTACTTTTTTGAAATTAACAACTTATCGAGGCCCCCCTTTTCTCACATCAAAAATTGACATAAAGTTGTTGACTTGGACATTGTTCAAATTGAATTTTAAAAGCTTTCACCAGAAGAATTTTTAAATTAATTTCAATGTGTAAAAAATTAAAATATTTTATCCAACCAATTAAAAAGTCAGGTGACGCTATTTGTCTCACTGGCGCTGTTCACTCAGCTCTCGTCGGTTTCAAAAGTCGCCGCAGATGTTGCGGTAGAACTCTTTTGATTGAAAAAATTCTGAGGCGTTTTTTTTTATTTTTATATGTGAAACTAATATCCCTTTATCACCTTTTGATTAATCTAATAGATGTTGGTTGAGGGAGCCAATCCTAACACTCCTAAAGACCCCTTCTACCACTCATAGGCCGCTTTTCTCTTCATTTCAACCTACATCTATTAGATTAATCAAAAGGTGATAAAGGGGTATCATGCTCAGTTTTTTCTTCAAATTATGGTTTCACGCCAATAATGTAGTTTTTCAATCCTTTCTGTTTGAAAAATATCTTGAAATGTGAAACTTATATTTTCATATTTGGTCCTGATACCAATTGTTAGAACCCAAGATGAATTTTATTATATTTGCGTCAATTGTCCTGAGTTAAACATTTTTGAAAATTTGAATTTATCGCTGTTTTGAGATCTGAGTACATGAGTTTAACTAGTTAACCCGTGTACTCCAAGGGTCGGCAGACCAACTTGAAAAACCTGATCGGATTGAGCCGTAAAAGAAACTTGATCGGATTGAGGAAATTTAAAAACCCTGATCGGATTGACCTGACGGATTGAGGAGTTTCAAAAACTTGATCGGATTGGATCGGATCAAAAAAAGTCGAACCAATCAAGTTCAATCCAATCCGATCAAGTTCTGCCGACTCCTGGTGTACTCAGTATTTAAAAACAATTCCATCAGTTTTCTACAGGTCGACTTTAATGGTGAACTGGCTAGTACCGTTTCCAGCAAATCATAGCGTAGGATTCTTTGGTACATTTAATTTGAATTTTTTCAACATTTTGCAATTTGAATATAAATTGTTTTCGGTCCTCTCCAAATTTTAACGACAGCTTATAATTTTTAGAAAAAGTGATACTGTTACAGTATGCTGATTTATTAAACACAAATAATATTCGATTACGGTCCTCCTGGTAGATATCAATAGTTTTCAGCAAATATTTTTATACAATTCGGCTTTTGAAACGACTCATTCGATCAGTCCTTAGATAGCTCTAACTGTGAGCACAGTTTCAGAGAAAAATAAGAAAATCCGAATCAAAACTATGTTTTCCAATTTTTAACAGATATAAACAATTTTTGTACTCTCACAGAAAAATCAAAAAACGTTCGGACCATTGTTTTAATTCACAAAATATTTCTGCTCAGTTTCAGCTATCTAAGAACTCAATCAGGTGAGTCGTTTTCAAAACCGAATTATATAAACATTATGGCTAAAAAACTAGCTTAATATGTGCCAGGAGGACTCGTTATCGATATGGGAACTTCAGGGCGTGGTAATTTTTATACTTTATTGATAATTTTAAAGAAATTCTAATTTTCTCAAGTTTGCAATATGAAGATTATGAATAAAAACTTCCGTCTATTCTTTTTTCGAGATTATTGTAATTAATCCAATTCGGACATTGGGTATGAACAAATTTTTCAAATAAATGATTAAGCAAACAGGGATTGTTAACGTGTCCTCGAAATTTGCACCAGCCCTCCATTAATTGCAAGACTCCAGGTTTAGGGATGCGAAGATTGAAAAACCATAACTAAATAGAATGAAATAAACTAATTTACAAATAAAAAATCGAAAAAAAGCAAATATTTTTTTGTTTGGAACTGAGAGATACGTCACATGAGTGAAGAAATTTGGAGGCACTAGAGAGTAATTAACTAAACTTTATTTTTAGCAATTTTTGATAATTTTAAATATATCTAAGATAAGGATCTACTGTTCCTTCGGTTCGCGTTCGTGTTTGACCTGATTTTGACCAATGAGAGCACCGTATTACAGTTTTTTGAATAATAAGAGCTTCAAAAATAAGTTCAACCACCAACGCGCATCGAAGGAACAGGGGATCCTCATCTTAGATATACTTTCAGACTAAACAGCAAAAGCGGAATCATGATGATAGAGCCTCGGCCTGTCTCTCCACCATTTTCAGGAATTACGATACCTTACACAATCAGAATTCAGTTTTTATAAATATATATTTTTAAGAAATTAAGTTCAGTTTTGTCATCCTAAATTTACCTTCACTACGCAGCAGGGAACAACAGTTTGAAATGGGCAATACTGCACAAACTCTAGTAATTCATCCTTATTGAGGGATCAAAAGTTCTATTATTGGAACAACTTTATAATGATCTTTATTCAACCGATAATATTTTATCTGGTTAAACCGATTTAATTTCGACTTTTGCAAACGACTTATCGATAGAGTTCTTAAAATTTATGTTATAAAATTTTGAAAATTTTTTGTTTCGTTTGATTATTTGTGATCATTTTGAAAAATTAAATTGCTCAAATTGAGCACAAATAATTAAACAAAACAAATTTTTTCAAAAACGTTTTACAAAAATTTAGAAAAATTAAAATTGGTCGAGTTTTTATGTTTAATTTTTCTCTAAATTTGTGTGGCCAAGCTTAAAATACAAAAAGGCTTATAATTCTTTGATCCTTGTCCTGGTTTACCATCACAGATATATGTTCTCAATAATATTTTGTGTTCATTGAAAAAAGCTTCTTGACCGAATTTGATCTTCTATCAATTCAACTGGCAAATCTAAAAATTTATTCAACAAATTCTTAGGTTGCAAATTGAAACTTACCGTTTGAAATGTGACTTATAATTATATTTTCCATTATGTTCGATTCTAATTTTTTCTCAAAGAATTCTCTAAAATATATACTATTGAGTATAAAAAATACTTTTTAATAAACATTTTTAATCTCTAGCGCTATTTCCAAAAATGTTAAAGTTCTCTGAGTTTAGCTAAAAAAATGCAACTAGCTACCATGTAATTTTTGTTTAAGCGGACAAAACCGGCAAAACCTTCATCATTTTCTGAAAACCCGAAAAAGTGTGACTCTAAGCGGACAAACCGATTTTACTATAATTCAATGACCATAAAGATGAAGCGAACAAAACCGGATTTCCAAATGTGTCCGCTTAGCCAAAAAATCACAGTATATATATTTTAACGACATCGGGTTATAAAAGCAACTGAACTGGGAAATCATGGGATATGATTATGGACGTTTGATAATTTCATTGATAAGTCTAGCAAAACGTATTAAATCTATTAATAAATAATCTGACAGCGGCAGGTGAGTGCCATTTTATGTTTATTATATGCATAGGATACTGCAATAACTCTGTAGATCGACTCAAATCAAAAGTTCTGAGACTTCTAAGCTAAATGATAAAGAAAACGGAAAATGGTCACTACTTGCCGGAAATAGAGTCTACGAGTTAAGGGGGTAGTTTCTGCAAAAAAAGTTGACTGAGAATTTGATGAATGACTAAACTGGCTTCAAAAAAATTATTGACGGTGATCTTGCGGTCATCCGACGATAGGTTCTCCCGCAAGAGGTCTTCAAAGTGGTGAATTTTGGTGATTTGATTTAACAAGGATCTCACAGTTTATTGCCGATTTTATATTGCAAATCCTTTAACCAACGGAACTTCATCTCAAAAACGTTTACTATCTNTATCGCGCGTGTTCGAATCCCACTAATATTGTCTTAGTGATTGACTTGAGTATGATTATAGGCAAGGGTGCTTGATATTGGGACCGCTGAATTTGATCGGTGTGTAATCACTCGCGCAATCACAAAGAGAATGACTTAGACAACATTCGTGGGATTCGAACTCGCGCTATGGAGATAGGAAACGTTTTTGAGATGGAGTTCCGTTGGTAAAAGGTTATCAAACTTAACTTTAAAATGATCATCTTCGATTTAATCGGGCGAAATTTTTTTTAATTGTAAAATACAGTTTATATCCTCTTAGAATTTCGGATACTTCTCAAACAAATCACCAAAAGATTCGACGTTGTGAACTTGCCGTCACCAGCAAGTTCTCTACGACGAATCTTTTGGTGCTAGTTTCAAAGCGGTTAAAAATGTATTTGAAATTCTTAAGAGGATATTTACTGTATTTCACAAGTTTCACTCGATAAAATTACAGGAACTCGTTTTAAGGTCATGTTTGTTATGAAATATTTAAAATCCGTAATAAACTTTTATATTCTTGTTGTTATCAAAATCACATAAATTTATCACTTTGACGACCTCTAGCGAAAAAATATGTTATCGGAAGACCGCGAGACCACCGCCAATCATTTCCATTTTTTTTGAAAATCAGTTTCTTATTTTATTTTTTTCATAATAGTTTTTATCAGACGTGAGCTTTTTCTGACTCAAGGTGAACTTTTGATCTTATTGTGGAGTCCACAATGTGGACTTATTTGAACTGCACAGGGTTTTTGAAAAAGTTTGCAAATATCATTCGAGTAGACTCCGCCGAAAATAGAAATGACTTACAATCAGCCGACGCAAATTGAACAATTTTGAGTGGCACCGGAAAAAAACTATTGTGGTTTTGGCCCAGCGGACACAAGTCAAAGTGGACACAACGAGCTAAACCTACGCATTTTTCTGACAATCCGATTTGAAGTTAGTCTAAGCGGACAAACCGGGACTTTTTTGAATCATCTGAAACGAAAAATTATTTTTCAAAATTAGCTAAAATGATTAAAAATTATACACTTGTGAATTTCATGACAAATCTTTATGGTTTTCACTCAATCAAATTAATTTAAGCGCCTTGGTGCATTTTGACAGATACTGATATGGGCTCTTGATGAAAAACTTTTCACTGGATCAATATATTCTTCTCAATATACCATCAAAGTGATGATACATAATCCAGGCAACTTTTGTGACTAGCGAATTTTTGCATTATGGCTTTTTAAAAAAATTTTGAGTTCTAATTAAACTTTTCGAATTTGAAAAATTATGAGAAATTTTCGATAAAAGTTCCGAACATTATAAAAAAATGCTTTATTTTTCGTTCAAGAAATTTTTTCAATTTATTTATCAAATCAACGCAAAAACTCTACAAAATGGCTACTTTAACTTTTCGACTAGGTGACCACATATTTTTTATATGCTCTTTGGAAAACCATATGACATGGTTTATTGATTTTTGGTCAAAAATAATTAGAAATATGTTGAAAATTTTTCTCATTTCTTGTTCAAAAATTTTCAAACTAATTTTTTCGGAATCCTTAGCTGAAAATATTAGAAATGACTACTTGAACTATATTTAAATATGCTTTCGTTTTGTTTCTTCGCTCTTATTAATACTCTGAATCATACTTCTTCGAACGAAACTACGGATCGGCAGAAATACTCCAAGGCCCTCATTATCCAGAATTAAAAAAAATTTATTACACTCAAACTTGCCGAATTGATAAGTCGACCCATCCACCGTTTTCAATATTTCTTTCGATGTGGTAAAATTTCGGTTTTTCGGCATTTTTCACAAATTTAAATTTTCGATTTTGATGTAGAAATCGTATAACATAAAATTTAATTAATCCGAGTCAGTGGTCGAAAGCGTATTTTAGGGCTTCCAAGTAACAAATAAAAAAAAATTTACTGTTATTTAGAAACCATGGAGCAAAACGCGCGTTTTGAGTGTTTTTTCGATAGACAATTTATAATGTAAAAATAATCAATCTGAAGCAATTCAGATCATACAAAGTTAGCTGAAAAGTGGCAACTTGTGTTCGAAAAAGCTTTTATCCGAAAATTTAAAAGTGGCAAAAAGTTTCCCATCAAGACAAAAAAATTGAAAAAAGTGCAAATCTGTCAAAATGCACCGAGGCCATTAAGACTTTTTGTTATTTTTTACAGTTCTAAATTTCGCTCATGAAAATAAAGTAGCTATAATTTCTCCAAATTTAATTATCAAGAGATCGACAGGCGAAATTCAATTTCTGAAAAATTATTTTTAAACCCCTTTTTTTTCTTTGGAGAAATCAGTTATAGTACGATTAACATAACACTGCTATCACATCATTAAATTTACATAAACGGGATTTTGAAAACTGTCCGCTTGGCCAAAAACACAGTTAATAGGTTTAAATTATATCTATTTATTTAACCGTTTCC
Organism: Oikopleura vanhoeffeni; assembly: GCA_004367855.1. Lineage (NCBI taxonomy): Eukaryota > Metazoa > Chordata > Appendicularia > Copelata > Oikopleuridae > Oikopleura > Oikopleura vanhoeffeni. The sequence goes on along the minus strand of SCLH01001159.1, from coordinate 173,267 downwards.
TTTATGAAAAATTTCTAAAAAAGGTGCAAATTTCACATTGACATAAAAAAAATTTAAACTTGTATCAAACATTGAACTCACCTGTTTGTGAGTTTTTTTCAAGTTTTTCGCTAAAAATAATTTGTTCCAGAATTGTGAACGATTCCAACTCAGTTGGTAATCGATCATTTCTTTCAAAAACTGACAATATTTGGTCTCTTAATTCTCTTGTTTCTTTATCTCTGTTAAATCTTGGATCTTCAAGGGTTCTGAAGATACCCTGGTTATTCAAATAATCGGTGATGTATTTTGATACATTCATTTTTTAGGGTTATCTAAAGATTATCTATCTTTCTTAGGGTTATCTAAAGACTGAAGTGAAGTCGAAAGTTTAACCCAATTTTAAATAATTGTGACAATATTAAAGCACAGACAATTTAAACACTAGCAATTTAAAAACTAGAGTGGGTGACAATAATTAAGCTGTATTTTAGAAGTTTTCAAGTGGAGGTTAAAAAAATTTTTTGGAAAGAAATAAAAATCTCAGGCTTAAACATAGGCAATTTCAAAACTTGATTTTTTATTTTCAAATTCAACACAATGTTAAAAATCATTAGCATAAAAAATTAATAATTTTCTCGTTTCTAAACGATAATTTAACGCTAAAAACGAAAAATTAAGTTGGTTATTCTAATGTCAATAGATACCAAAACATTTCATAAGGACGCATTTTTGAACTAGGAATTTCAAAAATAAAAATCGGTTTTAATGTGTTCAAGCTATCTTGTAGAGATTTTTGTTTGGTCATTTTTAAGGCCGTATGAAGTGCTAGACCGGCTGTATTTTTTGGCCAGTGAAATTAACGTTTTTCGGTTACCCATAATTTTTTGATTGAGGGTCGGCGACCAATATTTGACCTCAATGACCGGTCAAAGTCAAGGTCAATCTCTTGTAAAAATCATGAGCTAAAAAATAATAATAACGTAAATAACGACACGTAATGCGAAACTTAGTCTTTTCAAAAGCTGAATTAAATTAAAGATTTTGCGTAAAAAGTAGCAAAGAATGACCAGAGGACCCAGTTATCGATATGGCTTTCTTGAAAATTTTTAATAAGGGTCCTAGTTCCTATGATGGGACACGAATTTGTGTACACAACCTCGGACAACCCTATTATTATTTTTCTAGTATTCCGCAAAACACATTCATATTGATATCCACATTGAATATATATCCATATGCTAAAATCCATATATCCCTTTATAGCCCTCTCCAAAAGATTTGGTACCTCAAAAACACGGGGGTGAGAAAACGACGCGTCATTTGAAAACAAGGCATCCGATTTAGATTTTAAATAGCTGAAACTGAGCACAATTATCTAATTAATATAAACATTAAAATTGTTTTTAATAGGACCAATGTTTTTTTTTCTGAGATAACTGAAATTGTTTAATTATTAGTTTTTGTTAAAAAATAGAAACAAAGGTCTGATTCGGATTAATTTTAATTTTGTATTATTCACTGGATATTTTTGCACAGTTTGAGCTATCTAAGAACTTAATCGGCTAAATCGTTTTTGAAAACCGCGTTGTTTTCTTACCCCCCCCGTGTTTTTGAGGGACCAAATCTTTGGGAGAGAGCAATAAAGAGATATTGATATCTGACTCTATTATGTCAGGCCATTTATTTTGAATTTCCCTTTTTTAAACTTATTCTGACGAAATTTTTCTGCACAAATTTGATATTTTGAAGTTAATGTCAAATGGCGAGGGAATCGACCCCACTCCTGGAAAGAGATCCTATTCGGAAGTTGATGAAGTTCTAGAATCAGAAAAAAATTGATGATGAGATGATCGAGGAACAAATTGTTGAAGAAATTATTGCAAGGCAGAAAAAACTTAATATATTATTTTCTTTATTCAATAAAAAAACTTAAAATTATTTTATAAACTACAAAATGTCTTTTTTTGTCGAAAATATCCTCAATTAGACTATGGGTGAAAATGGCAGGAAAGCAGTCAAAACTAGAGAAAAACAACATTTTTTGTGATTAAAATTGACCTACAATTGCGTTTTGATATAAAAAATATGTCCTGACTATAAAAAAAAATGACGCTTATTAGTAATAAGGCTATTACACTCGACATTATATTGAAAATGTTTTACTAGAATAAAATTTTTAAATTGGGTGCCAAATGGCACTTACCGGTTGTAAAGCCAAGTGTTGTTAATTTCATCAATAGTTTAGAAATGATAATCGCGCGACCATCCCATTAGTTGACATATGGAAATGTAATTATTATTAGATAATATCTATTAGATACCAAAACATTTGATATTATCGATTTGAAATAAGGAATTTCAAAAATGAAAAATCGGTTTTAATACATTAATACACATACATTAATACACATGTTTTAGCTATCTTGTAGAGAATTTTTTTCTGGTCATTTTAAGACTTTTAAAATTTTTTTTATGTAAAATTTTCAAAAAAAAATTGATTTTAAGGTCAAATTTTCGTGATTTTACAGGTAGTATGTGATCCATTTCTAGCGAAGCCGTATGAAGTGCTAGAAGGCTGATTTTTTGGCCAGTGAAAATTAAGCGTTTTTCGGTCACCAGTTTTTTTTTGATTGAGGGTCGGCAACCAATATAGACCCTCTAATGACCTCAAAGTTCAAGGTAAATCTCAAGTTCATCGTATAGACTTGAAAGTACCCCCCAAGAATCGAAGGGTCGACTTTTCATGAACGTATTAGCAACTATGGGTCAATAATGTACTGAAAGGTCGCTAGAGAGCAAAACTGGTCAACACCCAAGGTCAAACCTCAAGCAACTTTTTGCTCTTTCAGTACATTATTGACCTAAAAATCGATTTTTTTTGAAAATTTTACATAAAAAAAAATCCTGGGTCTTAAAATGACCAGAAAAAATTCTCTACAAGATAGCTTGAACACATTAAAACCGATTTTTTACTTTTGAAATTCCTTATTTATAATCGTCTTAGGTAATTTCTTGGTAATTTTTAGCATATACTACCAATTCAAAAGTTTTTCTCAAAAAGAAATGTAAAATATGAATTATTTGTTTTCTCGCAGTTTTTATTTTTCTACAGTGTTTTATCATTTCGCTGCCAAGACAAATTTCTTGTAACATCTAAAGATCTATTGTTGCGCTCATTAAAGTAAAACTTGTCAAATAATTGCAAAAAAAATGACCAGAAAAATTGAAATTAAACATAAATTAAAATTTTTGAAAATTTTCATGATAATTTGAATTTCACATAGACGCTGATAGATTGTGGAATCATTCAGCTAGCTGCCTCTTGACGTGTTCATATTTTTGTGTAACTTCAATTTTTTAAAATTGAATATAAACAATTTGCATGTACTTAATTTTCATTCACAGAAAATTGTTTATCAATTGAAAAAAGAAAACGATTCTTAAAAAGATTTCAGACTTTTAGAAACAGTTATTAGATTTCAAAAGTTTTCCAATTAACTAGTTTCATATTTTATGAAATTTGGTTTGATCAAAATTTTGATAATTTTTTTTCACAATGAAAGTTGAAAGAAAATCTTGATCGCCTCCTTGAGATGAATGCAGGTATATTTTACATTAAAATGCCTTCAGGCCGCTTAGAAATTAGTTTTTCTACAAATAAAATTTTTCTACACAGAATTGCCTAAATATTTTGACGACCGATATTTAATTGAATATCCCGTATTAATACTTTTGTGAATACTACGGCCCAACTACTTAAAAACAAACTACGTTTCAAATTATACGTCTTCAATTCTGATCAGGGCCGGGATATTCACAAAAGTGTGAATAGTCGGATATACCTGATAAATGACTCTATGAAAATCATTTGTGACTCCCAGTACCTTAGATAGGAATAATGTTCCAAATATCTAGAATTTGCTTAGTATCTTTCACTACTTTTGAACGGTTTTTAACTTTTTGAAATACTAAAACATAAAAATAAAAAAAAGATTCGTAGGTCAATTTTCAAGGTTAATTCTGTCATTTTTTAATAAAGGATTGTCAACCACTAGACAAATCGGCAACCCATCATATAAACTACCCTAATATCAACTGGATTGGTGGAAGATCAATCCTTATATGAATTATCATGCCCGGGTCACTTTAAAAACTTATTCCCTATTCTTTTAACAGGCAAATTAGTTTTTAAAGTGACCCGGGCATAATAATGGATATAGAACCACCCAGCAGTAAAGTTTTACCGAGAGGGAAAGTTTCACCAATGACACCGAAAATGCTCGATTATCAAGAAATAATTTAGCATAACCAAAAGTACAACTCTTGTCGATTCGACTGCTGCTCTTTCTACAAGAGAGAGTTCTACCTTAACCTATTTATTAACAAGGATTGTTTTTAGTATATATATATGTTTATTGATAAAATTTTCAAAAATAAAAAATTTCAAGCTTAAAGGGGTTCTATAGGCAGTCCATATCTTTTGAACCAGAAATGCTATCGACCTGATTTTATAATTTTTGACCTCGATGAGATTAGTTTAATTATAAATTACACAAAATTTGTAAAAAAAGACGAAGATTTCCTAAAAAACATTGAAACTTTTTCCGAGTAACAAAAAAATAAAATATTTTGATCTCTAGCGCTCGAACGATTCATATTTTGAAGATAGTTTATAATATCAATTCAAGCAAAGTGATGCTTACGATTCGTTTGGTGCTTTTTTAAAACGTGATACCGTATGGCTGCTAGAGTTCAAATATATAATTACCCTATTGTTTCTAATACGCTCATCAGAAAGTCGGTTCTTTCGTTTTTTTGGGAGAACTTGCAAGTCTATCTGATGAACTTGAAATTGACCTTGAACTTTGACGGGTTATTTGAGATCAAATATTCGTCGCCGACCCTCAAGCAAAATTACAGATAACCGAAAAACGCTTAATATTCACTGGCCAAAAAATCAACTTTCTAGCTTTGCAAACGGCTTCTCCAGACCCGGGTTGGGGACTACCTGCAAAATCTCGAAAAATTGACCGACAAATCAATTTTTTGCATTTTTTTTTATAAACTGATAGTAATAACTAATCTTGATGAGCTTTCGATTTATTACAATCATTTTCATATCTGAACAAGAAATGCAGAAAATATTTCGCTGGTTCACAAAAAAATAATTTGGCAATAATAGGCCTCGAAATTGCTTAATTAAAAGCCTACTATTCAACTTGTTCAAAAAGATCATTTACGCGGGTGATTTTTTTTTCTTGTTTCATATTTTATTAGAGTATTTTTGTTTGACAGTTTTCAGAAGTGACGGAGAAAAAATTGTTTATATTCATAGGTTTAGTTTACAGAAGATGTATTACAGAAAAAAATTATAAAAAGGAATATTTACTTTAGGAAAGGAAAAGAAAGAAAAAGAGGTTTTTTTTTCAAAGAACTTTGCAGACAATAAAAGAAATATATATATAGAAAAAAAAATAAAGAAAAAAATCTTTTTTTAATATAATAATAAATGAAATTGATATTTGAAATGATATTATAAGTTGAAATTAGTTGTTAACGGTTATTTATTGTGGGAAAATGCAGGAAGCCGTTGAAAAGGTAGTGTAAGAAAAAAACTCAGGATCTTGTAACTAGCATGAAATTGAGAAAAATGAGGTGTACTTGTCTACCAAAGGATATTGTTGGTCAACCCGCACAAGCCATCATTAAAATGTAGAAAATTCTCAAAATTGTTATTTTGATTGCATATAGCAGGCATTTCTCCATTTCATTCCATTGAAAAGAAATTGCTGATACAGCTACAAATCAAGTTAGATTTTTTAAATTTGAGTTGTTTATTTAAGGTAGGTTGAAGTTGGGTAATTATTAGACCTTCGTATGCTGTTCGTTCATACCAATTTGGGAGATTGGTTGAAAAAATTTTTGTTCTCATATCATCGAATTTGCCGATATCGCCGAAATTTCTTGGCAAAAAATTTTCGGCGGTATTATATACATAAATTTGAGAAATAAAACAAACCAATTACTGTATTTTTGTATGGATTAGAATGATTCAGAATTAGAAAATTGTTCTCGGTCTTCATTTGAAATTAATTGGTGAGTGTTTCGTAATAAATATGCCTGAATTTAATTGTATTCACACACAAGTGACAAAACTGTTAAAGCCTTCATCACTTGTAAAATTGTTTTTGTTATATTCATCAGAGATTTTTTTGCATTGTGGATCACCTTTTTTTTCGTAATTCTACAGCCTAAGCTTTCTCGTTCACGGCTTTTTTCATTCGGCCGGGTAGACAGACGTATTAAATTTCACTTCGATTTGAGATAATTGATAACTTATCAATGATAAGTCAATTTTGACACGTGATTTAAGGCGTTTTTTTATTCCGTTCCCTTCTTTTTTTTTGTATTCCGAGCCTCGCGTTTTTTATTCCGATCCCCGCATTTTTTTTTATCCGCACTCCGCCTTTTATTCCGCGCATAATTAATTTTTTGTATAAATTTATTTGGTTATCAAATTTTTTCAATCGATTTTTGATGGTCAAATTACCGGTTTTGAAAATTAATTTTAACAGCATTGTAGATTTTTTGAAGTTTTAACCCAAATGTTCAAAATCATTAGAATAGCGGAGATGCCTTATTTTGTGATTAACTTCCACGGAATCGATCCCCATAAAAATGTTTAGTGAAAAATAGGGAATCCATGGTAAGAAACTAATAACCGTAACTGTTAAGTCAAAATTCAGCTTATTATTAACTTTCCAACTTAAATTTCTTCAGATTATAATAAAAATGGAAGATGAGATCATAAGTCAAGCATTATGGCAAAATAGTTACCAAGGATTATACAGCAGATGTATAACTTATGCTCTTTTGAAACTTTATTTTAAGAATGACAATTTTCACAAAATAATGGTGAGTTTTTAAATTAAAAAAATGCGTTAACACTCTGAGAACGAATAAGAGACTAGACGCGGAATTTGGCATCTGAATCATTCAAAATGCTTTTAGTTGTGCGCGTCTCGATAAACCGTATGTCATATACGGAGGCCTCCCAAGCAAAAAATCAGCTACCCGATAAAAAGGTCATATAAATCTGAAAACTTCAGATATCCTTTTTCGAACGGAACTCCATCTCAAAAACGCTCACTATCTCTATAGCGCGTGTTCGAATCCCACTAATGTTGCCTTAGTGATTATCTTGAATATGATTATAGGCAAGGGTCTTAATAATGGAACCGCTAAATGTTATCGATGTGTAATTACCCAAGCAATCACTAAGACAATCACTTAGACAACATCAGTGGGATTCGAACACGCGCTATAGAGATAGTAAGCGTTTTTGAGATGGAGTTCCGTTCGGAAAAGGATATTGCGTAGTTTTTGACGGTGAAAATTTTTGCTGAAAATATTTTTTCGTGCGACCACTTCGTGGCGCTGTTTTGGGCGATCAAAGTTTTCTTTTCAAAAAAAAGCAAAATGTATATTTTTTTTCGCAATTTTTACTAACTTTTTCGTGTACTGCGAAAAATTCTGCTCCAGATTGACATCTCAAATTTTATATACCCAAACACACCACCAAATCATAGAATCGCCTGTAGCACCACCTGTGGTCAATCTGAGACCTAAGTTGCTAATACCGTTTCCACAAAGTCGATGCTTGCGCATCTTTTAAGCACCATAAATCATTGTTTTGAAAATAATTCGAGTTTTCGGGCACCTCCATTTCCGGTGTTACACCAAATAATCGTTGGTATTATAAATTTGAAATGTCAATCTGTAGCAGAATTTTGCGCAGTACACGAAAAAGTTAGTAAAAATTGCGAAAAAAGATATACATTTTCTTTTTCTGAAAAAACGAAAAACCCTATATTTGACCACCTTAAACAGCGTCACCGAGTGGTCGGAGTCCAATTTTTTGACCAAAATTTCAAGCGTTAAAAACCTATATCTAGATCCGAAATTTTCAATTCATAGGACCTTTTACGGGTGCTCATTTTTTGCTCGGGAGGCCTACATATACGCTATATCGAAAATGATGAATTTTTTAATTACCGATATCTCTGTATCACTTTTTGATTAATCTGAGAGATGTGGGTTGAAGGAGCCAATCTTAACCCTCCTAAGACCCCTTGTAGCCACTAATGAGGCCGTTTTCTCTTCTTTTCAGCCCACATTTCTTAGATTAATCAAAAGGTGATAAAGGGATATAAAGCTTCTAATTTGCCTTGAAATATTTTCAAAAAATTGAGAATTTCAATCTGAAGCATAGGCAAAAATGGTCCCTTACTTTTAAGTTATTTGAGGGCCCAAATTGTTGTGCTCACTCCCAAAAGCGCCCCTCTGAATAGTAATCTGCAAAATATTCACGAGTCAAAAAAATGAGTGGGCAGTTGTTCCGTACCTCTATGGAGAAGACCATAATTTTCAAGATTACTTTTTGTTAGGAAAAGGATATATCAGAGACGGTCCTCAAATAGAATCGGTTTTTTAAATAACCAGTATTATTGAAAGGTTGATAACTTTATCTGGTTACCACGCATGTCCGAATATGATTGCCATTTCGAATGTAAAGAACTCAGCGCTGGAAATGTTTTGAGGATGTTTCTTGAATGTGACGATATAAAAGTAGTGGAAAACAGTTATGGATTTTTTGAATTTATGAAACGATATAGCCGATTTGATGAAAAAATGATAACGGAAACGATCGAAAAATTGAATTTGCGCCTCGGCAAAATAATCGGCTGTAAACATGAATTTTTATGGGATGAAAATTCTGAAATAAGCCAAATTGAATTGTTGCTGAAGAAATGGAAATCGCACGAACAAGTATTTGATGAAGAATACAAAGAAATATTTGTTAACCAGGAAATTTCTATGATTGAAAATTTCATTTTGCTGTTTTATGCTAAACAAGGAGAAGATAAAACAGACTTTGAGGTACATGCAAAAAAATTTTTGTTTAATAGGTGTAAGCTAAATGTTTTGGTTTGTAAGCTTGGTGTTGTTCAAATGTTTTTTAATTTTAACGCTGCGGTATACCGCGGTAGCATGTATTAATGGCAAAATCTTGGGCAAAGTTATGCATCTTTTCACCAGTTTTTGGCATAAACATCAACTATGTGACTATTATAGTCGAGACAAAAAAAAATGATATTTTCAGAACGAGGGTTTTTTTTTGTCATTCTTGAAAAGAATAGATATTTTTGATTCCACCAATCTTAACGGGTAACGTTTCTAGCAAACAATAGTTCATAATTCTTAGGAGCTAGAGAGAAATCATTTTCCTCGGAACAGCAGTTCCTAGTCCTATCGAGTTGTGTCAATATATTACTAACTGTATTTATGGGGGCGAAACCGATAATTAAAAATTCGTAAAAACTGTGTCAACCCCTCTTTAGAAAAATTTCCGAAATTTGATAGTTTCATTCTCAACAAAAATCCGGGCATCAAGAAATTTTCATTATTCATCATTTTTTCTACTGAAAATGTTCATTTAGAATCCTAGGCATTTATTTTATTTAAAACTTCTTGGACAGAATCTTTTTAACAAATACAAAGTACGTCATCTGCGAAACTTCCATGAGATGGATGAAAAAGTTACTAAGAGGACCTGATAAGGGTGATCACATCGCGAGCCCTCCAATTTGCCGATAGAAGCCCAAATTATTTTTAACTATGTTAAAATGTTTAAGAACATTTTGGATGAAAATCATGAAATTTGATCTTTTTGGGATGGGACAGTGTTGTCAAAATCATCTTTTCATTTGAAAAATAAGTCAGATTTTTTATAAATACAGTTCAGTACGTGTGAAACAACTCGATTGAGGTTAACATTTGTATATAGTTTGCGTGCATCAAAGCTCACTACTGTATGAATATTTGGGTCGAATTTAGGAAGATCTTTCAAAAATTCTTTAAAATCGGGTGGAGAATCTATAAGAAACGTACATTTCTTAAGAATAGGCTCGATTAACTTCTGTAGTTACTTTTGGGAGTTTGCACAAATAGCGTTGTACCCGGTTTATGTTATTAAAAAAAACCATATCCTATCGATGTGGTACTATTGGGCCATAAATACGCCATGGTTTTTGTGTTGACGCATTTACCCAGACTTTCCTTCACAATTTTACGGAAGGCATTTAGTTCTTTATCTACGTTGTATTTTTTCGAAATTTTCTTTATTGTCAAAGACTTTTGATAGTTTATCATGGTAATCGTTTTTCAGCAAAATAGCCACATAAACGCTTTTGTCAACGTTAACAATAACAATTTGGTTATTTTCTATCATAAAATTAATAAGCTTTCTTATACGCTCATCGTATGGTCTAGTGTAGGGTGGGAAATGCGAATTTCGGGAATTTCTTTGTGGATATTTTTTTGTAACTGTATTGAACTAAACATGATCGCCACGCGAGTTCAAAAAATATATGGAAATTTTGTTTTTAAAAGGGTTACTGATCTATGTCAAATTGAAATTGAAAATTGTGATTTTCCAAAAAAAATGGTTTTTCGGGGTTAAAAATAGAAAAAAAGTCCATTGTTTCGAGCAAAAATCAATGGACTAGATGCAACTGGTGAAAAACCCATTGCTGACAAAAAAAAATTTTTTGATTGATGTTTCGCGGATAGGTGTCAAAAATTTTACGTTCAAGAAAAAAAATTGAAATTTAATATGAATTTTCTCAGCTTTCTGCATTGAAAAAAAAATTGATGTTGATATTTTTAGCTACTAGACAAGGCGCTTGCATTTGACACTAAATTGAAGCAAAAATTTTGCGAAAAAAAATCGAAAAATTTTGAAAATTTTTTCGAAATTTTTTGAATATTTTCTTTGAATCTTTTGAAAATCTACTTAATTGCTTTTTCAGATGATTTTTTTAGCTTCCAGATTGGACACAGGCTCTTAGGTTGCCCAGGCACACGATAATCATGATAAAAATAAACTGGATTTTAAAACTTAATATTTTTATTGCGATTAAAACAGACGAGGAAATACTTTGCATAAAGACAGTAATTGATTCATACATTTATTCTTCCTAGCTGAGTTTTGATTTTCGTCATGAAGCCAAAATGATGATTTTAATCCCAATTTAGCTAAATTAGCATTGTTAAACTTCTCAGGTCGTTTGAGAAAATCTCAATAGTTTGGAAAAGTTCTTCTCTTTTGAGCTGCTTTAATGCAGTTACGCTACATATTTGGTATTTAGATAATTGATCACTTTAAGTGATTCATATTTTTTTGTCTGTATTTATAAAAAAATGTTTAAAAAGTAAAGGAATTCATGAACGATCGAGAGTTCATTATTTTTTTGACGAATATTTAGAGTTGCAAGTTTTCTATCTTGGTGCGCGGATTATTTAATAATGGATTGAATATTATATAATGGAGATATTATTATGAGATTATTTACTTGTATGGTTAATTAATAATCATTATGTTAATATAATAATTGTTGGGTCACGTAAAAACATTTTTCGGCTTTTCAGGTTCGAGTTAACCGTGTATTTTTTTTTGTATTAAGTAGTTTTTGAGGGATTTTTCAGACTTATTTAGGTTATTTAGGGTCCAGTTGGAGATTTTCGACCATCTTCTTTTGGTTCTTTTGGTTATGTTTACCGACCGAGTTTCGAATATATATGTCACATTTTCGAGTTTCTATTCCTACATCGTGCATTTTTAGCATATATAGATCGTTAACACACCTAAGATTTGAGTCGTTAACTTTTCTGTCCATATTGAATTCCTCACTTGAATTTTTAGGTTCCGTGGGTGACACCCTATTAGGCCATTAATTTAAATCGACACACACTTAATTTGGCCCCTCCAAGTAAAAATAACTTATCTTATTTTTTTTGTATTTTTGTATCTCGTGTTCCTTGTAAGTTTGTTGTATTGGGCATTTGCTTCCATTTTTGTAATTGCAATAAAATAATATTTTCAACTCAGGCTGTAGTTTTTGTTAGTTTCTCTTCTTTTTGGGTTGTTTCAAAGGAAAACACGCATTGCCAAGAATTGCTAAACAGTTTAGTGAAAACAAAAATTTCAATTTCCCCCCATTTCATTAGGTTATTCGGCAGACTGGGCCTTGTTTTTGTTGTTTGAATATAGTCCCGGTATAGTGAGCAAACTGCATGTCAAGACAAAATATAATACGTTAAAATGGTGCTGGCATTAATTTTTGTTGAAATTTTTAATGAAATTTTTTTGGAAATTTTAAAATTGTTCGAAATTTTTAAAAAATTTCGAAATTTTTGAATTTTTAGCTCAAAAGAAGCGCCCAAAATTAACGATTGCCGAAATGCCAATAAAATGTTTTTTCACCAACGTAAGTTTCACAAATAGAGTTTGAGTTTGTAAAAAAACATTTTTGCAAAGTCAATTTGTGATCACCTGTTCGCGCAACTTTTTTTTTTGCAAATTTAATTTTTTTCGTTTTAGAATGTTTTTGCGCAATCTTTTAAGCTATAATTGTACGTGAACAATGGACGATTCGAATTCGCAATTTCGCCACCCTAGTTCTAGTGGTCTCAAAGATCTTGTGTGATAAGCCACACTTTGACATCTTACATTTTTAATGATGCTTCATTTATATCATCTTTCTCGACAATATTGGTATATTAATGTTAAAATTTTGACCTCATTTTGAAATAAAATTAAGGTGGTAAACATTTGCTCTTTCAAAGGTATACACAAACTGTCTTTAATATAATTATCCACAGCAAACAGAGTGTACCTACAATTTGATGATATAAAAGCTAGTTTCTTAGTTTAACCCGTTTGAGTATTAAGAGAGAAAGTCATTTCCGCGAGCCAGCGCTCTCGGAGTGCGGAAGACAGGAAAATGAAGACATTATTATTTTAGGGATTTCATTGGTGCCCAGCAAAATCGAAAAAAACAGAGGCGCGACTATTTTTGCATTATTTTTAATCAAAATGAAATATACGTTTCTAAGATGCACAATCAAACCAGAAATTCGACAGTGGATTTCTATTGCTGGCATTTGCATTGATAACGTGATGGAAAAAAGATAAAAGGTCGGCTTGAACCTCTATTTCAGAGAACTATTTCAGTCATTTAGAAACACACTATCCTAATGTATGTGCGATCTATTAGGGAACTCAAAAAGGGCGGAACGCAAAGGAATATATGGCAATTTTTATGGAATATATAATGAAAATGTGGAGACAACGTTTGGCTGTGAAAAAGAATCTAAAACGCGGTGGGAAAGTGCCTCTGAATGTATATCAATATTTTTAGTGGCCGTGAGCATACGATATTCAACAATATGAACCAGTTTTTGGGCAGAAGAATACAAAACATTAGGTAATATAAATTGAAATCATGAATTAATTTATGTTTTGAATCTGAAAAAAAATGTCAGGTAACAGCTCATAAAGTTTTTTGTATAAAAGCGGCAAAAATCCACAGCAAAATTTTAGTTTATTCGATTTTTTCGCGAATAAAATTTTTGCCTATCATATTAGCATAGAAATTAATTCTTGATTCATTTGAAAAATTTGAGGGCAAAAGATAGGCATTTTCAAGTACGGTTTTGCGTTTTTTGAACACTTTCCTGGTTAATTTTGAAAAAATGTTTTTTGCCATCGATTACTTTAACTATAGGTTAATTCCTAGGACATATCGTAGAAATGGTTCTTTTGTTTGCGAGATATAATAAAAATGCATTTCATTATAGTGAACTAATTTATTGATAAGCTTTCAGATTTATTACATCATTTTCAAATCTGTTTTTTTTTTCAAAAAAACAGATTTGTGAAAATGATTGTAATAAATCGAAAGCTTATTCAATATTAGTTCACTAATAAGAAATGCATATCTAAGAAAATCACGGTTACGTAGGCAACGAAAAAGTTTTGTCGGGCCTACCTTCGCGGGTAGACCTAAATTGCGCAAGGCAATACTCTCCACAAGTGCAATAACTGTGGTAGAGGGGGCGCAGGCAAACCGTTCTTATAGACTGCGGGTAATTTCTCATCCCCAAGGCATGGTAGGCGTGGTGCACAAGGGCAAAGTGATTGAACGGACAATTGGCTAGAGGGCGTAATTCTTTTAGTTGAAAAAACATATGCCGCCATATACGGCCATTATGCTATTTTATGTTTCCGATAATATTTTAATTGTACTATTGAATGTGCCATATGTTATTTTATGTTTCCGATTATATTAACTTCTGTGTTCAAAAATTTTGGTGGTGAGTAAGGATGGGTGATCCCTATATAACTCAAAATAAGTTTTAATCATATCAAAAATGAACATAAAATAAGTAGCCTTATCTTTCCACGTTTTAAATCACGATTTCGGATGCAGAAAAAATCCATATCTGATTTACGTCACAGTATGCATGAGGGAGAAGTAAATTCTCTGCATATTTCATTTTAAGAAGAAAATAAATATTGTGTCAATATTTCTTGAAAGTTGGGCGAGTCAATCTGTCGTTTTAAGGGGTATATCTGGCATATTTGACATATTCACGGTGATATATTCTGAAACTAAAAGCTATGAGCAAAACCGAAAATGCTATTTGTAGATCTATCCTTAATCTTGCGAAAAAGTACACATAAATTATTTTTGACATTACACCAATAGTACAGTATCGTGACAAGGTGACTTTTCAAATGCAAATTATCTCCTCCCAGACGGTATATCAATTGAGCTAAATTTTCACAGGTCACGTAACGGTAGTATTAATCTTTAAGGCGAGCTTTTATTTCGTCGCGACTGAAAATTCTAGAACGCAAATAACCGACGATTTTTATAATTGCAGACTTCAAAATCTATCTCCTCCAAGAAGTTATATTTGCAAAATGGCTCAAATTTTAATCAAGTATTCTCCAGAACATTTCCAAGAGATTAAGGCGAGCTTTTTTGCAATTTCAAGCGAAAACTTGAAATATGATTTTTTTGGTGATTTTCGAAAATAATTCCATAAAAAAAGTGCTTCGATTTTTACGAAAGTAGGCTCAAAAGAAAGCCAGTGAAACACTGATGAGAAAGTTGGCTTACGTCAAGTCGATACACTTAATTATCACCTCGTATCAATTTGGAGCATTTTCAATGCCTCTAAGGCCTTTATTTAATCAGACAGATATACCCCCTTAAGGTCAATTTTTGTCTCAAAAAAAGCTGTTTTTCTCTACTTTTTGCCAATTTTTACCCTTTTTCATGGAAAAAAACTTTGATATTTAATAAATTTTCGACTGTGCAGAGTAATTAGGAAACTTAGTAGCGGAGTACACCCGAAAATGTATATAGTTTATTAATATCGTCTTTAAAAAAATTCTATAGTCGGGTCAAGTTGGAAATTGATGCACAGTGAATAGTGGTTTTTTGTATTTTTAACTATAGTTAGTTATGTTTAGAAAAATAAAAATATAAACGTTTGTAAGAATGAACATTTTTAATGAAGTAAAAAATAAAAAATTAATTTCCACATTTTTTTCTTTCATACATTGCTCTTAAAAAATGTACCAATCTGCTGGACTTATGCCACCCCCTTAAATATATTGGTTTGAGATTTTGCCATATTGTCTTTTGATCTTCCCATTTTTGACATTATAATTCGCTATCTTGTTCGTAGAATTTTATATTTTATACTGATAATCTGCCATTCCTACTTGTATTTCGCGATTTTGTATAAATAATTTTGTATATAAATAAGAAAAAATGCAAATTACTTAGTACAGACATCGCCCGCCCAATATCGCCAAATTTGCCGAAATCGTCGAAAAAAACCTACGCAATTTCACGATTTTTAGCTAAAATAATTCCTGTGCCATGGCATGCCAATATAGCCGAATGTGCCAATATCGCCCCCCCCTTTTGCAGGGCCCTGTATAAAGACAGCAAAGAAAATAAATAATGTCCTTACAATTATCTTTGCTGTCATATGATGGCTAAATATGTAAATAAAACATCCGGGATATTATATTAATAAATTTCAAACCCATTTTTAGAAAAACTTCGAAAAAATTTGTCCGAAAAATTTCATGACCCCGCGATCATCCAATCATCAAAAAGTGTTTCTCAGTCTGCTTCAAAAATTCGACCTCAACGCAGCTGCAATAAATTGATCATTGGAGCTGAGGAATGAAAATTCAACTTCACATAAAAATCTGAAACACTGCCAAATTATTTGTACTTTTACCTTTCCTGAACTGATGTTAAATAAGTTCATTTTCTAAAAATTCAAATAAAAATATACGATCTGAAAATTCTAGAATTTTCATCGGGTTATCATTAGATGAGGGCTACACTTTACCCATGTGACCAACCTAAAAGAGAAATTTATATTAACAAACACTTATTTTAAAAATAACATCGAAGCCAAAAATATCACGCAATGTAAGGAAAGACAGGCTTGTAGAAGAGACTAGATTTGGGTTGGTTTTTCATTCCCTTTTTGCGTAGGTTTCAGCAAAATATAGAGAGAAATGGGGATGATCAATTTCAAAATCCTTGGGTTATTTGGGCCTAACAAATAAATATTCAGTTTGTATTTGCTCATTTTTGGCTAGCATCATATTTTAAGATCTTTAAAAATGGCCCGATTCTTGTGATCACATATCTGGGGAAGTTTAGGCCATAAACTTTAAAGTGTTACAGGAAATTGGCCATTTGGGTTATATCATAGTTATAAATAAATGGAAACCAAAATACAGAATAATTACTAGAGACGTGTTTTTCACGATCTTACGATTCTGATGGTAAAAGTTTTATTACTTTTTATTTAATAATTGTTTTGAATCATTATTTTATAAGATATTGGCGTTACAAATATTGAAAAAGGCCATTTTTGAAGAAAATAACGTCATTTTGGCATAAATCACCCATTATTATTTTTTAACAAGGCTATTTTATAATATTATATATACTGTAAATACCTAAAGTCTTCGAAGAACAAAACATAAATCCGAATTCGGGATCGAGAGCTAAAAAGAAAATTCGAGATAATTTTTTTATGCAACACTTTAGAATTCTGCAGAGGAGATTTGGCTCGTATTTTTAGAGTCGTAACGCTGAAGCCTTCTTCATTCGTATACTTAGACCAGACCTGAACGACCAAAAGGACCACAACTCCTTTGCATTGTTTTAATTTGGGCATTTTTTTAAAAAATATTTCTTGCCCACCCAACACAATTTTACAATTAAGGCCTATTTTTCACTTTTTCGCGTTTTGCAAACAATCAAAATGGATTGGTTTGTACTGTTTTGCTGTCGCAACCTTTTCCTAAACCTTTTATTCTTAAAAAAATCTTGAAAATGCAATAAAAGCGAAACATGTAGATTAAATTCTGATTTGTTAACCTAAATTTAGTCTTTATTCGAGCTATACATCAGCACGCTTACACTGCACGCTTACAGTGCACTGCAGTGCGTGGGACACCTAGCGACAGAAACAAATTAGAGTTAGTAGCTAACCTTAATTGCACTGTAATAAACAATTTTCTGTAACGCCCTAGAAAAGTTAAAATAATAATCGACCGAAATGTAAACCCCTTTATTTTTTGAGATTAATTTCCGCCATAAAAATTTCAATCAACTTTTGACGGTCAATTTGGATAAAAAGTGATGATGTTTTATATTTTTCTAATGGTAAATTGAACAAGTTGGACTTAAAAAGCAGTTGACAGCGGTATAATTGCATAAATTCGGTATAAAAATTGAAGTAATGTTCAATGTGATATTGCAACTGTCTTTCAGAAGGGACCATCCGATTAAATTCTGGTTGGTATTGAAATGACAGGAAACGTTATAGTACTATGTACAGTACATCATATACTGCAAAGTTTCATATTTTTTTGTTGAAAATTTAGTTAAATCATCAAAAAAGGACATATCGATAAGTAATAAACTCATAAATATTTTAATTACTTTAACCTTTCCCGGTTTAATAGTGACATTAAGTAGGTTCCCAACAGCATGAAATACCTCAGAATAAATTCGATTTTAAAATTTCGTAAAATTCTTTTTTGGACTTTATATCAAATAAACTGATAATTACCGATTCAATGGTGTTAATCTGTTAGCCCTGAGATAACTCGAAATGGTTTTATCAACGGTTCAATAATTTTCGCATCTGTACTTTGCGCTAAATTGAACGCTAACTAGGGCGCGCGGGGACTCTATCTGATATTTCTTTTTGTTTCGAACAAACAAATAATTTGTTTTTCTCACAATGAATCAGAATTGTTTGCTGATTTAATAATTGACAAAAACCGAAACTAATTTACTTTTTGAACAACCAAAAAATACACCTAAAGATGACCCTAAATTTTTGAAATTTAGACAATTTTTTTCGAAATTTTAAAGTTGCGCGCCTCGAGAATAGAACTGAGAAACAATTTTAAAAATTTTGGTTCTACACCAGTTTACTAACACAATTTTTTCGAGATATACAAATGCAAAAAAAAATTAAATAAAAACTCAAGGCGCTGAAAATTTTATGGCGATACTTGTCAAAATCTAAGTTTTTGAAAAAATTTTAGAGTTTGACAAACAAAAATTGAAATTTCGGCCTAACAGTAGTTCGCCACTGCAGCTTCACATAATCTCATGAATTTTAAACTTTTTTTCGTATTTTTTTAAGGCGCTGAAAAATTTTTAAGATTTGAAATCACCGGTTTTAAATTCTACTCCATTTAGTAGAAATTTCAAAATCATATGACTTGCAGCCGAGGTTTTAATTATTACAGTTATACTAGATAAAAGTTTGTAGCTCTCGCGGTTTTTTGTAAAAGACCTTCGAAAACACCTTTCATACCGTTGGGAACCCCCTTAAGGGAGTACTGGGATTACTGGTCGCATTTAGACACTCAGTGGTGAAATTTTTCAGATTATTTTAGAATGTTTTGTCATAAAAATATGGACAAAAATAAGTTGGTAAGAA
Organism: Oikopleura vanhoeffeni; assembly: GCA_004367855.1. Classification (NCBI taxonomy): domain Eukaryota; kingdom Metazoa; phylum Chordata; class Appendicularia; order Copelata; family Oikopleuridae; genus Oikopleura; species Oikopleura vanhoeffeni. The sequence continues at coordinate 154,373 of SCLH01001159.1, read as the reverse complement.
GTCTTTTTGGTCATCAAAAAATTATTTTTATCGCGATTTCGAAATAATTTTTATCGTTTTTGGTAAAATTTGGATATTTCTGAGAAATGAAATCGCTGTTTTCGAACAACCAACTTGGTTGAACCAAGGAACACAAATTGAAATAATGGACCTTGGCGCTCTGCCGCTACTTTTTAGTGACTCATTAATACCAGTTTTCATTTTCTGCTGTGATAATGTATTTTCCCTGGGACCCTTAAAATTAGGCCAGATAACAGTTTTGAGCACATTCTAGCGCCGGATGAAATTTTTATGGATAAAACGGGCCTTGGTGTTTTTTGCACGTTTTTTTGGTCAATACAAATTTTAAATGTATTCTCTATCTTAAAAACTCAGGGAGGAGATACATTTTGGAGTGAAAATATTGTCACTTTTGAAAGCTCGTTTCTGATTCGTCAGCCAATCATAGGCCACCAATATGATTTTAGGGAGCAAGATTTTTGTTGAATTATTCCTACACTTAAACCGATATGTTGGTGTTGTTCTTAGTATTTCATTGAATCGACTCTGAAAACCCTATTTTTGGGCTTAAGGGTATGTTGGTTCCTACATTTTCTGCAGTTGTTTCGTCATAAAAATGCACCAAATCAATTGTTTATGTTTTAAACGCATAAAACAACCCAAATGAATGCAAAAAAAATTTCGAAAATTTTGCGTTTTTTCGATTTTTATCTAAGTATTTTTCGCAAAATTATGTTCAAAAATACTTTCTCTTCAATGTTTTCCCGGCTTTCTTTTGAGCATAATTTCGAAAAAATCGAAGCGCATTTTTTTCGGAATTTTTTTCACGTGACCTTGAAAAATTCATATTTTGAGTTTGGGGTCGAAATTGCAAAAAAACTCCCTGAGAAGTTTATATTTGTTTTGAACTAGCTTTTGCAAAATTTTGAGCTAATTTGCTTATTTAACCTGGGAGATAGATTCCATGTTCTAGAAAAAATATATCACTTATCGTCGATAAGTTATCGACAAAAACGCCCCTGAGAAATTTTAAATAGTAATTATACAGGTTATATTAAATTTAGGTTTTTTCATAACAAAACCTGGGAAGAGATAGATTTTCCGTTTTGCATTATGTCTTCTTGTTTTGCTTATGTGTCACGGAGTGTAAGCATACAAAAAGTTTAGGCACATTTCTGACGCAAGCTGAAGGCTAGTTCTACAAACTGGCTTATCTGAATTATATCTTCGAGGCCCTGTTTGGCTTATATTTAATCGGAAAAATGTCAAATTAGGAACCACCATACGGTATGGTCCATACCCTTGAAATGCGACCAGTACTTCCTTATCAAGGGGCGGTGCTGAACCTCCTCACACCCAGAAATGAGAACTTCGCCTCACACCCAAAAACCTATCTGAAGGCACTACTTTGAGCGCTCATCACGGGAAAACTGGAAAAGATAGCAATTTACTTATTTTTCACTAATTGAGATCAAGGATAGAGTTAAGGGGGTGGCATCGATCCGGCAGATTGGTACATTTTTTCAGAGCGATAAATGAAAGAAAAAAAATGTGAAAATTCTTTTTTTTAATTTTTATCTTCAATAAAAGTGTCCATTCTTGCAAACGTTTATATTTTTAATTTCTTAACATAACTAACTATCTGTGAAAATACTAAAAACCACTTTTCATTGGAACTCCATTTCCAACTTAACCCGGCCATAGAATTTTTTTTGAAGACAATATTAATAAATTTCAGACATTGTCGGGTGTAATGCGCTGAAACGTCTTGTTTTTATGTTGCTTATTAAAAAATATCCTTGATATGAAAGTTTTTTTCTTATGAAAAATGGTCAAAAATGGCAAAAAGTAGAG
>SCLH01001159.1:90575-152065 GCA_004367855.1 Oikopleura vanhoeffeni | reverse complement strand
AAATATGTGTGGCAAGAAAATTATTCAATACTTAATATGTGATTAAAATGTATAGTTTGAAAATGTCTGGGTTTTGAAATATAGACAAAAATATCGAAAATGTCTCTCCCGGAGGCGCAATAGTGTAGTGTTTGACCACTTTAAAATCGATATATTGTAATTAAATAAGAATTAGGTTGAAGATAATTGTTTGAACTATGTGCCTCAGCCTTAACTATTTAATCGGATAAGTGGGACTGCTTTTATGATTTTTTGAAAAGTGCTCGTACAATTATGTACGAGTGGTGCGTACCGGGGTGAGAAATTATTGGTGCGTACAGGTTAAGTAAATAACACATAACAATTTTAAATCTCAAAGTCTGTGAACTCGATAACTGCGAAAGAAAAGATAGGTTCAATCACCTTGTATTTCTTGGAAAACCATACATTTTTTACAATGACATATAAGTTACAAATTTACAAGTGAAACTCTAGCTATTTATAGCTGGTCTCAGATTTGAAATATGATATCTCGATCACTTACAAAAAAATTATTCATATCGCCGCGCGTCAAAATATATGCAAGAAACTGTGAAACATATTGCTAATTATCTGATAACTCAAAATCAGTACCACCTTATTTTCTACACTTGATCGATTTGTCTTTTTCGGCTTTATTTGGGTTAAATTGCCGTTCAATTCTTTCGGAATATAATTTTTTGAAAAATATTTCTTCTTTCATTATTTTGAATTTGATAAAAATCACTAGTGAAAAAATTATTCTTCGTATAGAGACTGCAGAATACATAAACTTATATTTAAAAAATCCTTTGATACTTTCCTAAAAACTGGCTTCCTCAGAATTTTAATATTATGTATCGTTTTCAAACAATTTACTTTTTAAAAGGTTTTGGCGAAAATCCTAAAAAAAAGTAGGAAAAAATATTGTCGATGGCTAATCGTATGAAATTTTAAAACAATATTTTTGAAAAATGAATGCAAACTCTATAACGTATTGAATTGTAGGTCTGTGACGATGTTATTTTGCGCGTTTTGGCCCCCAAAATTTTTTTGCCTTCAGATGTCATAGGGTGTGAGGAGGTTAAGGGTGCCATAACCCAGCAGAGTCGTTATAACTAACGAAAATAATAGTCAGTTATTTTTTATCTTATTATAGTAAGCTGAACCATTATAAATATGTTTCAGCTTGATAAAATTATTTTTATTCATTTCAGGAAAGATTTGAGTTCGAGTTTTCATTTTTGAAATCGTAAAAATTGCAAAAAATTCAAACTATTATGAAAAATTTCCGCATTTTTGTTACAAAATTTTTTCGATCGTTTTTTTGAAGTCTATGAATAAATCTAAAAAATAGCCACTTTAACTTTTTCATGCATGTCTACATATTTTCTGACTGCTGTTTGAAAAAATATAATATGTTATTTGTCATTTTTTGTCGACTTTTTAAGAAAAATTATGAAAATTTTCCGCAAATCAAGTCCAAAATTTTTTACTAGTGGTTTTTTGAACTCCATGAAAAATCAGGCAGAATCAATATTGATGTTTTGTATCTATTAAATATCCTTAGTAACTAATGAGTTGGTCGCGCGATTTTCATTTCTAAACTATCGATGAAATTTTTAACGCTCGGTGGTACACTCGATAAGTGCATTTGGCACTAAATATTTAAAAATTTATGCCTGGTCAAAAATTCCAAATAAAATGTGGGTTAATAGGCGCCATTTCTTTAGATAGTAAGAATTTTAATATCAAAACGCGCAATTGAAGGTCAATTTTATCTCAAAAAAAGTTGTTTCTCTACTTTTTGCATTTTTACCATTTTCATGGTTAAAAACTTTCTATCAAGGAGATTTAATTAGCACATAAAAACAGAATTTTCAGCGCAATTACACCCGACAATGTCTGAAGTTTTATTAATATCGTCTTAAAAAAATATCTGTAGTCAGAGTTTAGTTGGATGGATGTACCGTGAAAAGTGGTTTTTATACAGGGTGTAAGGTTTTACCTTTTTTTCCACTGGTTACACTTGAGTTTTCGGCGTTTGATGGTTGTCAGAAGAGTTTTCTCAGTTAACCAATAAACGGCGGAAATAAGTGTAACCCTAGTTTGGAAAAAGAAGGAAAAAACTTACCTGTCTTCCTAGATAATTATTATGTTAAACAATATAAATTATAAACGTTTGCAAGATGGGACCTTTATTGAAGATAAAATTAAAAACATAAATTTCACATTTTTTTGTCTTTCATTTATCGCTCTGAAAAAATGTACTAATCTTCAGGACTTATGGCACCCCCTTAAAGACAGATCTGTACATGGGCTCTTGATGAAAATTTTTTTGACTGAGTATATATATTCCCCTTAAAACACCGTCAAAGTAATGTTTCGTAATTCAAGCAACTTTTGGATATTCGTTTTATTGCTTTTTCAGAAAATTTTGAGTTCGAATTAAACTTTTAGAATTCGTCAAATTTTGAGAAGTTTTTGAAATTTTTTTTGTTCAAATCATCTTTTTAACTATTTGTTTCGAATCAACGAAAAAAACTCTTCAAAATGGCCACTTCAACTTTTCGCGTAGGTGACCACATATTTTTTATATGCTCTTTGAAAAATCATATGTAATTTTTGTGATTTAAAATGTGGTCGAAAATGTTTGGAAATATTTTGAAAACTTTCCTCATTTCTTGTTAAAATTTTTTCAAATTAATTGTTCTGAATTCACCAACTTAAAATATTTGGAATGCCACATTTTATTTTTTTCAAAGATGTCCTCGTTTTGTTTCGACGCTCTTGTTAATACTCTAAATCATAATTTTTGCAACGAAACTACGGTTCAGTAGAAAACCATCGAAACCTTCACTAATAAAAAATTATTTCACTGAAACATGCCAAATTGGTAAGCCTCAAGGGGGTCAGTGCTTTTTGACAGATTTGCACTTTTTAAATTTTCTTTCTCTTGATGGTTAACTTTTTGCCACTGAGGAATTTTAAAATAAAGTTTTTTAAAATGAAAGATGTTACCTTTGAGCTAACTTTGTATTATCTGATACGATCTATTTTTTCAGATCTCTAATTTTTTAACTTAATAAATCGCCTTTTAAAAACTCATTCAAAAAACTTGAGATTTCGGTCGAAGGTGTCAAAATTAAGGTAAAATAATTTTTTTATTTATATTAATTAGTAACCGGAAAAACGGTCCCGCCCACCAAATTCAATTCATTTTATTTGGTTTCATACGATTTCTACGTCAATATAGAAAATTTAAAATTTCAAAAAAAATAAAAATTTTGGCACATCGAAAGAAATATTTTTTCTTCATGAGATGAATTAAATAAATTGAATTCGGTGGTCGGTGGCCTAACAATTTGACAAGTTAAAGTAAAGTTAATTTTTTTCTCGATTAACAAGGGCTTCAACCGATTTTTCCCGAACCGTAGTTTCGTTGCAAAAATTATGATTTAGAGTATGAACAAGAGCGAAGAAACAAAACGAGGACATATTTGAAAAAAATAAAAGGTGGTATTCACTATATTTTTAGCCGGTTAATTTAGAAAAAATTAGTTTGAAAAATTTCGAACAAGAAATGAGGAAAATTTTCAAAATATTTCGAAATATTTTCGACCAAAAATCCCAAAAAATGTCATATGATTTTTCAAAGAGCATATAAAAAATATGTGGTCACCTACTCAAAAAGTTACTCAAAAAGTACCCAAGAAGTTAAAGTGGCCATTTTGTGAAGTTTTCGTCGTTGATTCGAAAAAAAAATTAAAAAAGAAATAAGGAAATTTTTTTATAATTTTCGGAACTTTTTCCAAAAATATTTCAAAATTTGACGAATTTGAAAACTTTAACTTAAATTCGAACTCAAAATTTTGTAAAAAAGCAATAATACGAAAATTCAATAGATACGAAAATTCAAAAGTTACAAAGTTCCCTAGATTGTAAATATAACTTTGCTTGGTATACTGGAAAAATATATATGGATCAACGGCCCTCAGAGTATAAATCCTAACTATTTGAATGATACAAACAACGCAAGATATTAGCACCCAATCAAAACCGTGGAAAATAGGAATAGGCCGATTTCATTGGTCAGATTAGGAAAAAAATCAACCAATCAAATGCTCAGATTTCGCATTTTTCAAATAGTTAGGAATTTTATACTCTGAGGGCCGTTGATTCCATATACTTAGTACAAGGGGGGCAATATTGCCGAAAGTTTTTTGGTAAAAAAATTAGGCAATATTGGCAAATTCGGCAATTATGGGGCAATTTCGGCAATATGGAACAGAAACAAAAAAATTGGTTAAAAATAAATGCGTAGGCGGGGGGAAAAAATTCTAGACTACTCACAAAATTAATTTATAATTCTGATTCTCAAAATTCAAACGCAATAATTGAACTTAGTCCCATTAGACACTTATTGTACTAAATTGTACAAGCCCTTTTCAAAAAATCATAAATCACTATCACACATCTGATCTCAAAGTTTCAATTATGAAGAAAGTTCAAACAATATCTTCGAACTTTTTTTTTTAAATAGTATTTTTCAATTTCAAAGGCTCAAAAGCGACACTCCTTCAGCGATAAAAGTCACATTTTCGATATTTCTGTCTATATATCAAAACTCAGAGATTTTCAAATTATGTTTTTAATTACATATGAAACTTAAATAATTACCTAACTGAAGCATTTTTCAAAATTATTTCTGATAAGTATTATTGGAGTAACGAAGTTTTTTGCAAACTCTAATTTTTTCAGTTTCTTGTTTTTTCTCTAACCTTTGTTTCGCTCAAAAGATAAAACTAAATTGTTTTTAGATTAAATCTATAAAATGACCGTTTTGATTATGTATAAACTATATCTTATTTTCTTTAGATATGGATCACGCCCTCAGAGTACAAATCCTAAATATTTGAAAAATTGCGAAATCTGAACATTTGATTGGTTGATCCTTTCTTAATCTGACCAATGAAATCGGCCTATTCCGCAATCAAGGGCTTTGTTGTGTGCTAATATCTTGCGTTGTTTGTATCATTCAAATATTTAGGATTTATACTCTGAGGCGGTAATCCATATATAATATGGTGAGGCTCCGAACCAAACTCAACGCAGAAACCACTTATCGAATTTTTCACAGACTCTCAACTAATTTGCCAAACTGGTATGAGATAACTGATTTGAGGGATTGATGATTACTCAGTTACAACCTACGCTTAACAACAGCATAAATATAGGAAATCTAATCTGATTTGTACTTGTATTTCTCGTTCACAATGACCTTTTTGAACAAATAGAATAGTAGGCTTCAAATAACCAATTCGAGGGCCTACTATTTCTAATATTATTTTGAGCGCCGAAAAATTACTTTGTTAAAACCTGCGAAATACTTTCATTTGAAAATGATCTAATACATCGAATGATCTAATACATCTGTACATCGAAAGCTTATCAATTTTTAAGTTTTTATGAATTAAAAAAAAGGTCAATTTAGCTAGAAAGTCAAAATAATTTCCTAGGATTACGTTAACTTCGGAAAATGCGCATTAAAAATAGTATTTTATGAGCTCATAACTAAGTAACGGGGGTCTTAGAAAATTATTTCAGCTTTCAGGAGATAATTAATCCAATTTAATTTCGATAGAAACTCGAAATAATTTTCTAAGATTTCTGAAAATGTAGCAAATCGCGCATTTGAAAAGGTATTTTATGAGTAGATAACTCGGTATTACCGAGTCGGTAAAGATGGGAAATATAAATACAAATTATGCCTATCACAATAAACTAATACCAAGCTGTCTGGAAAAAAATACAAAATAAATATTTTTTAAAACCACCTGCAAATAGTCGTTTAAAATCTGGAGGTGAAAGCCCATTAGTTCTAGGAAATTCGAACATTTAAAAAATAATTTCGAAGATTTCATGTTTGAGTCGAAGATTGAGACCAAAAAAAATTTCTCACAGAAATTTGTGGCGTCATAAAATGTAACCCCTAAGGAACTTTAGAGATGACTCATCGCTTCCAATTTGACCGGAAATGAGACTAAACATTGAACGTGATGAGTTATGCTATAGTTTGAAGTAGATTAAATAGTAAAATTACTTCAAATAAAATTTCAGATTATTTTTGTTGACTTATCACTTCCGGTTTAACCGGAAGTGACACTAAACCTTGAATGTGATGAGTTATGAAATAAGAAATTTCAAAACTCAAAAATGGGTATCGATGTTTTTAAGTTATCTTGTACAGGATTTTTTTTGGTCACTTAAAGACCCAAGTTTTTTTTTGGTTTTGATATTTTTCAAAAAAATTCTTTAAAGGTGGGAAAGTGATCTTTTAGTCCGCGGGTTCTCACGGGAGTTAAAATAGCGGTATCACAAATTAAATAAGTTGACTCGACAGCGAAGGGTTTTCTCCAGAGTGGTTTTAATTGCAACGTTATCGGATGTACCGGCTGGTCAAAATAAACCGGTTAAGTATAGCTTCCGGTACCGGAATTGATATTTCAATGATTTACATGTACCAAAAGATACGCAATTATCGGTTTTCTGGAAACGGTATTATAAACTACGGGTCATAAATGACCGCAAGGTGGCGCCAGAGGGGAATTTATCAATTGGGAAAATACCACTTTTGGTTTTCACTCAGGATATAAATTCTCCTCTGGCGCCACCTTGCGGTCACGTATGACCCGTAGTTCATAATACCGTTTTCAGAAAACCGATAATTGCGCATCTTTTGGTACATGTTAATCATTAAAATATCACTTCCGGTACCGGAAGCTATACTTTACCGTTTAATTTTGACCAGCCGGTACATCCGATAAGGTTGCAATTAAAAACCACCCTGTAAAAAACCCTTCGCTGTCGATTCAACTAATTTTATTTGTGATACCGCTATTTTAACTCCCGTGAGAACCCGCGGACTAAAAGGTTACTTTTCGCAGCTTGAAACAGTTTTTTTTGAAAAAAAATCTCAAAACCCAAAAAATCCTGAGTCTTAAAATGACCAGAAAAAAAAATTAACAAGTTAGCTTAAAAACATCGATACCCATTTTTGAGTTTTGAAATTTCTTATTTCAAATCGTCCTATGATTTGAAGTAGATTTAAGGGTAAAATTACTCCAAATAAAATTTCAGATTATTTTTGATGACTCATGACTTCCGGTTTAACCGGAAGTAAGACTAAACCTTGAATGTGATGAGTTATGCTTAGGGAGGAAAAATCTTTTTTGAGCAAAAGATGGCAATTAGCAATGCTTTTCAGGAAATATTAGTTTGAAGTTAAAAAGCGGTTGGGAGGTTGATAAGAAGCTCGAAAAACCTATATTTCAAGAAAAACACGACCTTGAAAATCGATTTGTGGCCGATTCGGAGGTTTTTAGGGGGAAGCATTTTCCGGAAGCATTTTTCACCCCAATATAGATATCCAAATATTTAATTAAATAAAGTCGATCTTCGCTAAAATCTGTAGGAATTATCCTTAGTTATGCCATAACTGCAAGTAGATTATAAGGTCAAATTATTCCAAGAATATTTTGAGATTATTTTTGATGATTCATCATTTTCGGTTTCACCGGAAGTGAAGTTAATGGATTTATAAATGAAATAACTTGAGAAAAATTTTGGTGATATTTTCGATGAATCATCACTTCCGGTTTGACTGGAAGGAGCGGTTTCATCTTTATTCAATTACTTATATTATAATTAAGAGTGCATTTTTTGGGTAAAATAACTTGAAATAAATTTTGGTGACATTTTAACGACGTCACAAATTCCTTAATAAGGGTTCTTCTTATGAATTTCAATAGAAAAAAAATTACTTTATGAAACCACATATTTATCCATACACAGTATGTTATAATTTAACTGCGCACTCGCTCGTATCACTCATTTAGTCAAAATACTGCTTAAAACGTTTAAAAAACGTTAACCAATCAGCGATCAGTAGTTAAAAAAATTTCACCGAGCTAAACAAAAATTTTCCCGAAGTTGAATCACATCTCTTTGTTATTTTAATTCATAATAAAGATTTGTTTAATTACTTTTCACTTTCAAAAAAACAACGTGCGCCAGGAAGTTAAATTCTTATTTATCAGATTTATTATTTTAGGGGAGTAACCGACGGAGGCTGTATCTCGAGATCCATACATGGGCGAAAATTAATTTTTATTGCATTCAAAATTTTGTCATCGGTTTGCTTCCGAATCAATTTCGGAAATTCGAATTTTTCCCTCTAGTTATTTTCATATATAATTTAATCAGTATTTGTACATGCTTTATGTTTTTTGTAAATCGTTATGATCGATTGACCTTTTATTTTTTATATGCATACTCAGATAACAATGTAATCACAATGGTAAACATAACATGACCTTATCTTATAAAATTTTTGTAACTCCTAAAAAAAATCACTCAAAATGATTTTCTTAATTGATTGTTTGTGAAATTATCTGAGATAAATTTATAATGAGATCGGAGCCTTGGTTTCTCGGATGATCACAAACAAATGGTTAAGAATGTAATTTATTGTTGCATTTTTTTTGATACAATAATATGACTAATACGGTTTTAAGATACATTAAATAATTTGTGATTTGCCGAAACATAAAGTTCCGAATTTAGGATTTTTCTCTCTCTAGACAAAAATTTCTATATATATTGTTTTTGAGATCTCATGACTGTATTCTTGAGCGCTTTTAAATTCAGATTTTCGTGACTCCTTAACTCCAAAAAAAAGAGAAATCAATGTTAGGCACTGCATTCAAATCTTCGCGGACCATATTTCAAAATATTTAAATATCGAAACCATCAAAAGTACTTGCACACAAAAATGACTGTCAAAATTAATATTTTTATGCAATGGTAGAAAAATGCTCAAGAACACTATTAACTATGAGGTACCGCCTTAAATACTTTCGCACATGGTGTGCTTCAAAAACTTAATAAGATTAATGACGAAAAAAAAAACTTAAGTACACATGACACGTCCAACTGTCTACTATCGCATGCGCAAAAAGAGCCTTTTTGTGTGATTAAAGTCCAATTTTTTAGATACACATGTGGAGATAAGACAATGTATGTTATATAAATACGTCGGTATAGAATACCGAAATTCCAGACGATATTAAACGTGTAAAGATTAAAATCACGAGTTTGTAGTCTCTCCACAATTAGACCTTTACAGAGAATTAATGAGGGAGATAGAATAGACCTTTCGATTTCTGGCAAATACCCCAGAAAATAACATATATGTTTATAGCAAAAAATACTATATTCCTTTGCCAAATATGATTTAGTTTCTGGTAAAAAATGCCGAAAAATCGACCTTTTTGAACCGGTACTACTACCCGGTACCGTCATACAAAAACTTTTCGTTACTTTTTTGGACAATTCAGACATTTATCTCCAACATACTGTAATTTCAACATCGTACGACTCTTCCTCATCAAAACCAGGTGTTTAAAAAACAGTGTGAAACGCGTCGGTTACTGCCTTGGTGGGTAGGTGTTGGTTTTTTGAGCCCTTTATAGAATTAATTTAATAAAAATTAATATCGGTTATGACTAAAGTTGACCCAAGGAATCTCATTGGTGCATTATTTTTTTTAAAACAATCTAGAACAAAATCTAGAATTTTCAAATTCGAATACTTTTCAGCGTAACCCGCATAAAACCGGTATGCTACCATGGATATGAACATTTTATTGGTGAATATGACCGCTTTAAAAAATGCATCAACATTAAAATTATCAAAAATGTCTAAATCGATTTCTAGAAATTTCATTATTTTAAGCAAAAATGTTAAACTAATTACTCGAATTGACCACTAATTGGTTCAACATTTCGATTAGCTGTGAGCAGATTTTTTTATATCAGTGAACTCTCAAAATCATTTGGTGGTACTTTTGTTCCGATCAGACGACCTTTTTTTTCGAACTTTCATTTACGGTTCACTTAAGTCATATTTTTAAATTCTACGGTAAAATTTCAAAATCGCGAGCCAAACATATTGACACACTATATTTTCTACCTGAGTCGAAAAAAGACGTCTTATTCTGAACATCCCGTCTAGGAGAAGTATCATTTGAAGACGAAAAATTGTAAAATCGGCGTTCAAAGGTAACTAGAAATACAAGAGCGAATTTAAAAAAAAATGGGCACAACACATATTATTGAATACCTCATCTCTTCCCGTACTCTGTGTTAATTTTCAGACGCTTTGTATGTTGGGCCTAATAGAATATAAACTTTTGAAAAAACGCTTGGGTGTTCGAGAATGACTCAGCACCTGGATGGTGTGATGTAACAATTTCGAGTTGAGATAGTTGATATTCGTGGATCAAAGACAAAAGGATCTCACAAACAAATATCCTCATATTATTTCACAACTGCCCTAAATTGTTTTGAGGGGTACGCACCAACGTCCTCGGTTTCTGCTAGATTGTGTTTTTGACTCGAAAATGAGGGAGCTTTTGTTGGGAGCATCAAATAACAATTTTTGCGGAGGTTTTAAATACAATAGAAATACGAGATAAATCGGTACGCAGAAAAGTAATTAATCAAGAAGTTATATAAAAGTCTAGATAAAGAACAGAAATCGAAAGGCACATATGAGTTTGTTCATTAGTTTTCAATAAAAGAATAATTGCATTGAATTTAGTCCAACGAGAGTCCATTTGATACGCTGTGTAGAGAAGACTGCTTCTGAAAACTTTTTCATCTGAGAGAAACAGTTTTATTGTGGTAGACATCAAAAATTTCCTCAAGTTTTCTTGGCGTCGGACTGTTTTGGATGCTCATAGGGTTCATTTGGTTGTCTTTTGCACTTTTCTAGTGTTACGTACGAGATACATTTGGTTGTGAAGAATCTCGTAATCGAAACATACGATTTGCAAATTTATCATCGAGCAGTTCAGCATAATTGGTGAACCCAAGTGTGAAAGCATAGTCTACTGTTGCACACTGACCATGAGTTTATATCCTCCAAGATGGGTAGTTTTGAAAACTTCCGCCGATTAACCTTGGAAGCTCATAATCGAATATAAATCCGTCTGTGAGCATTGAATTACTCGGCGGAGATATCAAATGATGATCAGCGACTGCCGTGAATCATGCTGATCAGTTTATTGATTGAGAATACATATAGATGGCGTTGAATTCAGATATTTTAAATATTTGATTTTGAGATATATTGTAACACATTAGATATCAAAATTATGAAAAATCGGCTGATTTTACTTAAGCACTGACCATAAGGATTCTGTTTTTATCAAGATAATGAAAGAGATAATTGAAGAGCTTAAATTTCTGACTCCGACGACAATCTCGACGAAAGATCTTGTATTTGAGATGTGTGTTATAATATCTCTCTCAGAGCATGTGAAAAATATTAGCTGGTTATTTCCTAATAAGGGTCGGTTATTTGATACGCGTATCACGCAACTACTGGCTAATTTGTACAGTATTATAACCCTTACGCGAGCAATAATACCTAGTAATGACACTTTGACAAGTTATCATAGACTATAGAGCAACTCTCACAGGGTTTAGCGCCATCCCTTGACTATAATAGATGTACTTCAATACGTGCGAAACTTATCAATAATGAAATTTATGCATCGGGTCTATAATGGTCGAAGGCAAGTGTGGTGACACGGGAGAATCTTTATCAACATACGTGTAATATATTAATTCTCTTATATTTAGGTTTTGGCGCGTTTGTATGTGGAATATCTGCGAGTATTCTGAAGTAGTTTGCAACGCGAGCTAGTGGAAGAGATTATCGTAAATGGAGTATTCATGCTGTTGTGAAAGAGGTCGATTATTTTCTTCGAGAGAGAAATTCGATTTCGGATTCGCGACTTTGCCCGAATCGGGATTTCTTATGATTCTATCCTGATATCTACTCGTGAGCAAAAGTCGCGCTCGAATCCCAGATATTGTCACCGGGGAAACTGGTCACATTTCTGTTACTATGTCCATGTTTAATGTTATATCAAAAGTTTGCGTAAGGCTTTCAACCGGAGACCCTTGTATGTCTATGATAAAATTTGTGGTCACGCTACATTTACTAGTCATCCGTTATAAGACGTAAATTTCTAAGTATACCGCCTCACACTGTAGTAGCTGATTGATAAATAGGGTGTACGAAAATTCATCCGGTATTCAGATGTTTACGTGGTGCCCTTCACGTGTGAAGCTCGAACTTTTACAACGCCCTCAACGAGGGTATCGTCTTTAAAAAAATCATCGAGATTTGGTATTACACTCAGGAAATCAAACACCCCAACTTTCCGCTAAGCCATGGCTTATGCGCGTAACGACGGTAATTTCCGTCCCGGCTCTATTCCAAATGCTCATGATTCTGCATTAATTGAGAAAACGTTCTCAAAAAACTCGATTTTTAAAATCGACCTAAATAAACTCCCCTACGGTGATTCTAATGCAGTAAATGAGGTCCTTAATTTAATTGAAGATAATATCTCAAAAAGATTGAGAGATAACAAATATTCGGGTGTTTATGATTTCAGAACCCTCCCCTTTATGTGGCGCCCTCCATCGCACCACCAAACTTGTCAGGATGACAAGACTAGGGGTATTCCCGATAGTGTAAGAAATTTTCAATTAATGAAATTAGAATATCGTTATATGTTAACCCCAATTAAAGATTTATGTGGGGCAACTAAAACACATTCTGCTACGGAAGCTTATCAAAAATTGCAAGTAAAATATGGAATAAGTAACGGTAAAGCCGGAGAGGTTGACATTATGTGTACAGAAGCTGAAATTAACTGTCACCAACAAGATTTAATGTCAGCCAACCAGCGTTTTATAAGTTTTTTCGGAGGGGGAAAATTTAATGGCGAACCGGAATTGATTTTGTTTTTTCAAAAAGAAAACATTGAAAGCATCAGAAAAGTTTTAGAACATGCAATAATCATTTTTAATTGCATGCTCCCGGACACCATAAAATCTCAGTTCGACAGTGGTCGGATTGAAAACTGGGATAATTTGAAAAAATTATTTTTTTCATTTAATGGTTGCAAAAATCAAGAACCACCAGTAATGAGATTATTCTCCTTTTTAAAAAGTATTCCGGTATTAGCAAAGGCCGGAATAAAAGAATCGTCTTTGGTGCAAAATTTAAGGGATATGACGAGTAAATTCTTAGGAGTTTATACAGAGCCCATAAATTTAGCAGAAATTGAAGGCGAAAATTTTGGTTTCATTGGGCGGGAATTATTTTCCCCCCAATTAAACCTAAATATGACCCTGAACACCCTCGGATATTTAGACTATAATAAGGTCGAAGAAATATTTACGAGCATGGCCCGAAAGCGTGACAAAACTCTTGACGAATTAAGCGTCAAGATGATTCTAGAGGGGAAAAAGGAAATGTATGAGAAGTTAAATGCATTGTCAAGAGGAAAGTCTGAATTATTAATTCAGACTTGGGATTTTGCGTACCGTACCCACCCTAACGATGCAGGTAACCAGTATCTTAAACTGCTCAACAGCGCCAATACGGCGCAAAATGAGCGCGAAAAAATTAAGAAACATTCTCACCTTCATAATTTAGACTCAATTAACTCAGTTGAAACGGCCGACGACTACTATGAAGCTGAATCCGACGGCGGAACAGTTGAAAAAGTAGTCATCAATCGTTTCAACAGCTCGTTCAAAAAAGGAAATTTTAAGGGGCGAGTTTTTGTAAGTAAAAAACCCCATAACCGCGATAATAACCGTGGTAACAACCACGGTAATAACCGCGGTAATAACCGCGGTAACTACCACGGTAACAACCGCGGTTTGGATTCAAATAAAAATAAGGATCAAAAATTTTCCAAAGATTTTAAACGAACTTCAAATGACCGCTCGAACGGAGCTCGTAAAAAATATTCACGCGAAAATTTTAAAAATAGAATTTCTACGTTTAAGCCTAAAAACGGTCGCTATCAGGTTAGAAATAGCAGAAGCGACAAAATTTTTTACGCCTATACGGAAGATCAATTTGAAGATCTTAAAAACGTAGTTTTAAATTTTGTAACAGAGCTTGAGGAGGAAGAAAGACTGGAAGAAGCAGAAGATCAAGAAGAAATGGATCAAGGAAATGCTGATCTACCGGAGGACAATCTGTTACAAATGGTAGATTCGAACGAACTCAATCTGGAAAAATTTTTAATAGGTAAAAATCTACTCAAAAAGATTATTATAAATTTAAACCTAAAGAGTTTTTCCCTAATACTCATTAATACGGTAACAAATGTCTTTCTACAAATTGGTATTGTTTTAACTAAAAATTATTTTAAGGTTAGAAAAACAGTCAATTGCGAAACTGGACAAGCAGATGACAGAAGGACATTCAAACAACTTTCGCGAGAGTTTCGAAATGACTGTTTTGCATTTTATCCTTCTTATTACCACACTTTAGTTTTAATAAACACCACCGAAATTAACACAAACCGTTTTGACTATATTTCGTGCAATATCTCCGACGCAAAATATTTTAAAGCAATTTTTGATTCCACTACTCCGGTATCATTTTGCGGGACCAAATTACTAAAAAATTTCAATCAAATCATTTCGGTTCAAAACCGGAAAAAAGTTGAAAAATCAGCCAAGGATGTAAGTGGAAATAACATTACCATTTTTGAAACAGCTGATTTTATTTTTCATACCAGTAACGGCCCAATGAAAATTAAAAATGTCCAAATTTGCGATATTTTTGGTCATTTTCTCATAGGTAGAAAAGATTTTAAAAATTTCAAATCTTTTTCAAATAGAAATTTTAAGAGAATTATCAAAGTAGATAGTGATCATATTAATGTAATTTATGATTCAGTAAAACCGCAAGATATTGAGGAAGTAGAAAATTTTAGTTTTGAAATTTTTAATAATATTGACAACCATTCCTCGGTTAAAGTAAATATAAATGAATACAGTACTCCCGACGAGATAATTGCGAAGGGAGTCAGGTTTAATCTTATTGACCAAGATAAAAAACCTAGGGCTGTAAAAATGATTCTAGATTCGGGGGCAAGTTCCTCGCTAATTCATGAAGAATTATTAAACTTAATTCCGGGAGTTGAGACATACCCCGCTAAGACTATAGCTACTGGGGCGTCGGGTGTTAAGATCAGTTTATTAGATTTCAGAGCAAACTTTACCATCAAAACCAACCATTTTAAAATAAAATTAAGAAACGTTGTGGTCACAAATACAGGACCATGGAATGTAATTTTATTCGGGCAATCCGATATGAAGCTTAACCAGTTTAAACTGAGTTTTGAAAATTCCGAAACCACTATTTTAATCGATAAAAAACCATTAAAACCGCTACACGAATTAGTGGTAAAGAGCATTTTCGGCAATTTTAAAACAGCTTATGAATCTAAATTGTTTAATGTTAATATTAATTCCATCAAAACTTTCGAAAATTTTAAATACGAAATAAATGGAAAAGTTTTGGATGTACCCATTAAAAAAGCTGACGACAATTCAGTATTTTCTAATGCTGAAAATATTACTGAAGAAAGACTGAAACAGTATCCTGAGGGAGAGAAGAAGTTTTATGTAGAAATCGAAAAACTTTCAAAATTTTTTAAAAATGAGAACAGTTTAAAAGACGTCGAGGTTAATGATTTATTTGAAGAACTAGGATTCCCTGAGGACAAAAATTTAGTATCCGAAATATGGGAAATTCTAAACGAATTTAAACCATTATTTAATGGGGACGTGGGCACGATTAACGATGAACGTTTTGTGGTTAGGGGTAAAATCGATGGTAAAATGTCGAGCACTAGAGTAGCGAACTATTTTAGCAAAATGACCCCCGATGTGAGAGAAGCTCTCACCAAAAAATTAAATGAAGAAATAGCTAATGATGTTTTGATTAAGGTACCA
Source organism: Oikopleura vanhoeffeni (assembly GCA_004367855.1). Classification (NCBI taxonomy): domain Eukaryota; kingdom Metazoa; phylum Chordata; class Appendicularia; order Copelata; family Oikopleuridae; genus Oikopleura; species Oikopleura vanhoeffeni. The sequence goes on along the minus strand of SCLH01001159.1, from coordinate 136,163 downwards.
TCTGATATGGTTCCCAAAAACATCATTAGCATTTTTGCAGTAGGCAAAAAGAACGATATTGGCGATATGGTTTTAAACGCCCATAGTTGCCGTATCGTTCTAGATTGCAGTCGCACGGTGAACCAAATGTCGCATTTTAAAGCGACCCAGGCCGACGGGGTAACTCAAATCATAAATAAGGCCGCAATTTTCACAAAAAGGGGCCTAATCGGCACCCTAGATATTCAAAGCATGTTTTATTGCTTTAAATTAGATAGAAAATTGTGGCCCTTTTTCTGCGTTGAGCACCCAGATATGGGACTTTTCTGTTATAAAAGATGTCCCATGGGCTGGGCCGTCAGTCCTCAATCCGTGAGAGAGTTCATGTTGAGAATCCTTTATAAATTCAAGGATAATTTATGTCGATATTTGGACGACATTATTTTTTGGGGATCGTCAAAAATCGAATTTTTATACATTTTTAAAGGGATATTAAAAACTTTACATTTTTATAATTTTAGGGTTAAAGGCTCAAAAATGAAACTTCTTGGTACCAAAATAAAATTATTAGGTAAAACGCTGAATAACGGCGCTATTGAACCAAATGTCCACGTAATTAGCAACTTGGACAAAATGACCGAATTTAACATAACGACGAAACGTATGCTAAAAAGATTTTTAGGCAGCGCTGCGTACATTTCGGACCACTTACCCTATTCAACAAAATTGTTGCATAAATTACGCATTGAGGGTACGGGAATTAATAGCAAGGCTGTAAAATGGACCAATGAATTAATTGATGAGTTAGAAAATGTTAAAAGTAAAATTAAAAATTTGATTACGTTACACCCCGTTGACCGAAATAAGGAAATTCATGGGGTTGTGGATACTTCGTATTATGCAAACGCAGCCTTTTTCTACCAAAAGGATGGCAGCAAAAAGAACTTTATAAAACTATTCTCACGGAGGAGATCGGACTGTGACAATAAAAGGAGACCATCTTCCTGTGAGGTAGAATTAACTGGTCTATTAGCTGCCATGCTTGCGGCTGCGGCAGAAATTGAGCAGTGTGATAAAACATGCATTATGTATACCGACTCCCAGTCGGTGGCAAAACTTTATAAAAAATTAAGGGTATCTGGCATCCCCACGGCGGATAGAAAAATCAACGAATGTTTTGCAAAACTTGCATATTTCAACTATGAAATAGTGTACGTTTCTGCAAAAGATCCGTCGATTGAATTCGCCGACTACCTGTCGAGAACTAAAGAGGCGTCGACACCCTGTAAGGGTTGCCTCGTTTGCGATATCGTTGACACCTCGAACGAAGAATTTTTTAAACAGCAAGCTAAATTAGCTGAGGTGATTTGTTCAGTAAAATTTGACCAAATTTTGTTACCTACTATGACGTACGAAAAATTTTTATTTTTACAAGAAGACGTGCGACCTAATTGCTTGTCGGAAAATATGAAATTTCCGTATACCACTTCAGGCTGGATGCACAGTCTTATTGCTAGCCCAGATTTATCTAAGCTAAATTCATATTACCAATCCCAAGAATTTCTCGCAAAAGTCTATCACCACAAAGTAGATTTAAAAATGAAAATTTCTGATTTCATTAATGACTGGGCCCTTATTAGCGAATGGCAAAACGAATGTTTTACTATTCGTAAGGCCAAGGAAGTTTTGATTAATGAGCAAGATGCTCCGAATAATTTACGTAAAGTGGGGACTCTTATCAATAACCAAGAGTGTAAACTCTATGAGGGGTGTTTGGTAAGATATGATCGGGATCTAGTGAACGAAAAATTGATGAAAATTTTACTTCCCGAAAGCTATAAGGCGCAAGTCGCAATTGCCTTACATAATTCTTTCGGACACGGTTCTGTATCCCGCCTTTTAAATTCCTCAAAAAGACTGTTTGTTATTAAAAACATTCAAGACCAAATTAACACTCTGTGCAGCAGATGTAAAGAATGTGTCAGACTTAAAAAATATAAGCCGGTCGAACGTGAAATGAAAAATTTCGAATCCGAAACGTTAAATATTGAACGAATCGGAATGAGGATTTTAGGAGACGAAATACATAGAACCCTGCCGGTAAAGTTATTACCAAAAGTAAATACTAAATCAAAAGTTTTAGAGAGCAAGTCAGTAAAAATCTTTTTTGCTAGCGAATTTTTAACTCGCTTTGCAATTTCAATATTAATACAGGGTAATTTAAATTCCGAAAAATTGAAAGAAATTTTATACGAAGTAAAAACTAGATTAGGTGCGACGGAACCAGACGATGCTTATCTGACGATAAGAATGGACTGTGCTTCGTCTCACGCTGCGTTAGTAGACGATACCGACATTAGGGACTGGGGTATTAAAATTTGCCTAATTGAAAAGAATACTGGGTCAAAAAATAGACTAGCCCCTCTAGACGGCAGAATCGCGATTTTTTCGAAACACCTCAACTTAGAATTAAGTAGAATCGGAATTTCGAAAGAAACCGCGGTTTCTGAAGCCACAAAAAGATACAATTTCACTATAGGAGGGGAAGGGTTAAGACCCACTGAACTTTTTCATGGTCGATATGTACATGGCCAACCTTTCAAGGTAAACATAGAAGACCTCCAGAAGGCTACTATTTTGCTTAGACGCTGCGTTCAAAAGTCGGTAGAGTTGAAAAGAAACGAAAAACGTCGGATACGACCCATGCATTTTATCCCATTCGCAGAACAAATGAAGTACACCGATCGTAATAATATGCCCCTCAAAATGGGAGATATTATTATGATCGACGAAGGTGGTTTTCAAAAAGAAAATTACAGACCATTGTATCGAATCTGTTCTACGGATGAGATAAAAATGGGTATTGATTGGGATACGGGACTAATTTCGTGTAAAAAATTAGACCTTGTCAATGCAAAACTTGGCAAAACATATATTTGGCAACTTGATTGGATTATTCAAGTTATAGATGGTCGTGAAAAAAGTTTAAACTTTTCTACCATTGAAGCTAACATTTTTGAAGAAATTAATCAATTCGCCATTGAAAAATATGGAAATTTTGATATCTCACTTTACTAGAAAATAATTTTCAAAAGTTTTTGTGTTAAAAGTGCTTTTATTTTTATCAACGATTCAGTTTTTATTTAAGTATCAGAAACTTCTTCGAATTGCGGAAAATCAGGAGGATATTCGAAACCTTTCACGTCTGCAATCGAGTGACCAATAGCATAAATGAATTTCCACCACAGCATTTTTATCCGCTGGTGAGTTACACGGATATTCATCAGCTTACCCATCCAAACTTCAATCTGTTCTTCTTCAGGATACCTAAGTAATAATCGACTAAAAAATCAGAATAAAATTAAGTTTCCTAAAAATTTGTTTATTTTCTTCCTGAGTATTCCCGTTTTAAATTTACTCACTAAAGTTGTTTCAAAACTTTAAGTTTCGCGCTCTTCTCTCTAGCGCCGAAAACAACCATGGTGACGTCACATGAATCCAAAACCATTCTGTTAAAACTACCCAAATTGTGAATATCTTCACAAAAACGACTCATTTCTATATGTTATCTCGAATAAGTCTGAAAAGGAATGAACATTTAAAATACAAATTTTCTAAGTTTGTGTAAAAAATTTTTTTTTTATCTCATGATTTTGAAAAGTGGTTTTTTAAAAAGTAATAATCTAATTTCGGGGTACAAAGTCAGGATATGACAAAAGAACAGTCTCTTCCTGTAAAATCTGACGATTTAAGTTTGCTTTTTCACATTGGGAGGCAGAAATCACCCATTTTGCCGGCATTAAGATTTTACGGTCAAAATCAGTTATCCCGTCATTTTTAAGCAAAAAGTGGTCCATTTCAAGATCCCAATCGTTGTGCAAAGGGTCACCTAGGTGGTCGACCAATTTGAAACGATATAAAAGTTTGAAATGATACAGGGTAGTTATACGATATTTTAAATTTTTATAAGTTTTAAGAAATATTTGTCGAAAATTTTCTAAATCGGATCTGGGGATTATCATGGCAGACGATGCACAGGCATCAATTTCATTTATGTACTTGTTATCCACCACCAGATACAGTAGAGAGTCGTTGTATAACAGATTGTCTACACGGGGGTACAACTGTCGCAGTTTTTCCATCTGAACAGTCTAAGTAAAAAATTTTAAAAATTTGAATCGAGTCATAATAAGGCAGCTTTATAAGCCATCTTATTAGAAAATTTCGAAAAACCTGATTAAAAAGTTTGTTTCCCTCTCCAAAATTATCTCGATCAGTCTTTACATCCGGACCCTCAGACCCCGTGGGGTTCTCAAAAAGCTTCTCAAAAGTATCTTCTAGCTCGCAATCACCAAGAGATTCGGAAAATTCTGAACATACGGTAGTGCCCAGTTGAGTAAAAAGTGTACTTATTTCATCCATTTTACTGTAAAAACTTTTGTTTTAAATTTTTGTTTAAAATCTACGGTATTTGGCAACTTAAATAGCCACCTTTTCGTCAAACACTAGGAGGAAAGTTTCACCTTTTAAGGAAATATTTCACAATTTTTTATCATTTTTGAGACAAAAATCAAAATGTAAGTTTTCTCGATTTAATTACGAACTAAAATTAAATAAAAAGAACAGTTTCGATTTCGCGTTTCAGGACCAAAAACTCTCTCGTTCTCAAATTTTATACCAAAACCATTGTTATGTGAATTTATTTTAGTCGAAATGGATTTGACGGATAACTTTCAATTACGATACCGATTTCCGGAGATTCATAGCCTAAGTTTTGACAGCGAGGTGGCATTCATGGCAAGTGTACCACACGAAAATCACCCAGAACATATCATTGATGAGGGAGCGCTCATAATAGATAGACTTGACCAGCAGTTTTTTCGAAAAGTTTTTCTACAAATTTATGAAGTTAACAAATTTGTAAAAACAACTGTGGCAAACTTTCTAGCGTTAAACCGCTCAACCGTCTATGATATCAATGGAAAATTTTTGGAAACCAACTGGTTTCTCAAAAACCGTATCAATATGTTCGAAGTAGACCCAGAAAAGCTTTTCATGTTAGTCCCAGCCGAATGGCTAGCCGAAGCGAAGGCTCTGAAAAAAGTACAGGAACGAGCAGAAAGAAAAGCCAATCGAGACTCATTGGTAAAAAGCTTGGAAAAACCACGTTTGTCTCGACCACCTTCTCTTAAAGTAATCAGAGAAAAATACGCCGAAATTTCCCAACCAGTGGATACTTTCAGTCCACTCGCACCTAACGCGGAGGAAAGATTTTTCGAGGTAGAAAATGACGTAATTAACACGGACTGTTTTAACAATCCTGCAAACCAAGGCTCTCTTTCATTTCGAGATTCTTTCGGAAAGGATGTATAATTTACTGTTTTTCGAAACTTTCTCAACTTAAATTTAACTTTGTTAAAAACTGTATTTGAGAAATAAATGAATTATTATTACAAATTATTAAAAGTTTCGAGTTTTATTTTTCCGATTCATTTATTTTCAAAAATTAGAAAGTAAAAATCCATATATAACTCTAATTTCTCCCCTCTACCCTTTTCTCTCTAAAAATTGAGAAATAATAAAATATTATTTAAGATTCCAAAACTTAATTCCATCAGAGAGGAAAGAAGAGAGGCGAGAAATAACGATGGAAAGATTTTCCAAGAAAAAATTTTGAAAATTATTTCAGACCGTGAAAACCAGAATATTCCCACATAATTTTACAAAACTGGTTAAAGTATTTTCAAAATAAAAGTCACATTTTTACCCAATCTGTTAAATTCAAAATTACCGTAACTGTCCAGTATTTTTGAAAATAACCTAATTTATGTAGAAAACAGCTTCATACGAATCGACCAGGTGGTAGTCCGAGCGACTAAAACAATATGATTCAACCGTCATTTAATTTTACATAATAGTATGGGTCGAGTACTCACCACTCACCGGAAAAATTTAAAGGGTCAAAACATCATTTTTCAAAAATAAAGCCAAAATTATTTCGTTTTAAATTAGTTTTTCAAAATTAATTATTTTTTTTTTCTTTTAAAAACACGAGAGGCCAATTTTTTTTTTTTATTAAATCGTTTTACTTTTCCAGAATGAGTAACGCAGAGACCGTTTTTCAAACGGACTGGAAAATACCGATCGGATGCCAAGGTGATGAATTAAGCTCAGACGAGAAAGGCTGTTACAGCAGTTCAGACGGAGACTTCGTGCCATCACAAATAGGTTTTTACTTTTCATACCTCTACCTTGCTGGAGCTATTTTATACGCAATTAATTTCTTTTTGGGAATTTACTATCAAGGACGATTTTATAATTAATAAATATTTCGTAAACGCTTCGGTATTTAGAACCAATAAAACGATCAATTCGAAATTTCAATTAAAATAAGTTCAAAAATTTTCTTTTACAGAGATAGTTTAAAAAATTATCGCTTATGGTAACTTACTTTAATTTTAAATTCTTCTGCGTAAATCTGGATTATTCGTTTTAAAAACACAAATAAATAATTGATCCTTTTTATATTTCCAAAAATATATTTCATTACCTAATTTCACATTTTTTTCTTTATTTTTATTTTAAAAAATCTATTTTAAAGAAATTAACCGAAACCCACGCTCGAAGGTCAACTGCATTTTCTGCAAAAACTTCGACACTGCACCGAGAGGAAAGGGTACCAAGTGCACATACCCGTGTCCGAAGTACAACCTGAAAAACCCAATCTGCCATTTCAAAATTGCTCAGGACGGAATCTTGACCTTACATGGAGTTAAAACAAAAGTTGACATTGACCATCTTTTTCTAGCAAATTCCGACTATGGAATTTCATGTGTCAGAATTAAAGACTTCCTAGTTTGTGACTATCGAGTCGCCGACCCCATCGATTTGAAAATCATTCGGGACCGCGACTGGATATCTACAATGGGATCTTTAGACGCCTTTTGTTTTATCCCAAATAAAGTTCGGGAGGAAATTCCGATAATCATTAATTTCAAAAACCGCACCGACTTGTGCTTGTAAAATGAATTACAAAATCTAATAATTTTCAGACCTACCTCCCAAATTTTATATTAGTTAAAATTGTCAACCAGAACCAAAATAAAATTCGAATAAAAGATGCATTTTTTTTATGTCAAAATTTATTTTTATTTGTTATATTGTCATTCCCTTTTCTAAAAATTAATAATTTGGAGGCAGAACGGTGTAATATCGAACCGGATTTTCGTTCAGGTTAAACCTATGCAGGGACCGCCGGTAGCCAAGACATGAGATCATTTGGCCAACATCGAATTGGGCTAAAAACAAAATATTTTAATGTTAAAACATTGTCAAAGTTTACTAATTTTGACCATAAAATGATCAATAAGTTTTCATAATTTTCAGACTATTCTCACCTCTGGGAAAATCCAAAGTTCTATTTCGACCAATAGCAGGCAAGAAGTCCAAAAGTGGAACGGCCTTCTCACGAACAAAATCATAAAGACCTCGACCCTCCAAAGTTCGTCCAGTATGGAAGTCGCGCATGGAATAATTTTGACCGGTAAGATAAAAACTTAAAAAATGATCACCGCACGATCGTTGAATTGCCCTTAAATCTCCAGAAGAGTTGAGGCTACTTTTGTCAATATGCCAAAGGGAGGTTACTACCACCATACATAACCCAGCTGCAATTCTAGCAAAACTAATGGTAGACAAATCCACTATCATAATCATGCCTAAAAATTTTTTTTTTAGTTACTACCGCCATACGATTCTGGTGGGGAAGGTGGTGGACACGATCAATTACGAAAACCCGATCTGAAGGTACACAGACTTTGAGACCCGTAAAATCCAAAAATTTTAACTTAATACACCCACTTTTTGTTGACGGAAAAATTAACTCGTTGGAGTTAATTTGCAAAAATGAGCTTTATAAATTTAACCTTGAGTCACCAAAGTGGGCGTATTATCGTGAAATTTTTGGACCTTCTAAAAAACTCACTAGAATTTCTCGAAATAACGCGGCTATCCCGGTACATCTCAAATTATATTATAAAGGAAATTCGTATCGAGCAGGAAATTTCGTAGTTCCTAATATAAATGTAGAAAATTTCATTTGTAAAAAATGGGCTCATTGCAGTTTGATCATTTTATCAACAAACCAAAAGATGACCCGGGATAACAAAATCATTATAAACGAGCAGTCATTAAAAATGTGCTTTTTCGTCAAATTACTGATCAGCTACCGAATTTTGATAAATTCAGAAGAAACAGAAAAGGACACCTTTTCAAAAATTAACAAAATGTTAAACACTAATTTTAACCAAAAACTGATTAATAACTTTTTATCAAATGAAGGTAACATTTTGTCATACACTTGTGACGAATTAAGCCAGCTCGGGTTTTGCACAAATTTGTTGAAACCAATACAAAGAAACCGAGTTAAACTGGGTCTAATCAACTTGAGTAAAATTAGTGATTTTCATAATGTAGATAACTCCCCACTGTTTATTGAACTCATAAATTTATCCTGTATAGGGTCAGCCCATATGCACTAACCTTCTACTAAATTGTTGAAAGGAGCCCCTAGTGTACCACCTCGAACCATTTTCACAGAGTCACGTGACTGTAAAATTTCGAAAAGAGCAAAAATCATCTCATTTGTATTTTTTCTTTGACCAGAACCTGCACAGCCTGAATAAATAAATTACCAACTAAAATCACGTGACCATATTTTATGACCTACCTAAATTTACAAATAGCAAATTTTCACCTACAGCATCAGCAAAATTCAGGCCTCGATAAGTTAAAGTATGGTGATCACGAGAATCCCCATAATTCTCCAAATACAATTTGTTACCCATCATTTTCAATAAAAGTACCTTCAGTACTAACCAGCCAGAATTTCCGTGTACTTCGACAAATTGTGACCTAACACATTATTTATTTTTCCATTTAATAAAATTTTTTTTTCTTAGAACAAACCTCATACGACAAGGTGCACATTGACTGGAGAAAATCGGTGAACAAAATTGATGCTCACATGAAATTAAAGGAAAGGTTACTGAGAGATCGTGAATCTGCTTTTGTTGCATATAATTCATTCTAGTCGAACTCCGATTATATAACTTTTCACCCAATAAATGAATCAAGTTCGAAAATTCATCACGTTTCAGCCGCATATCCACGACACGTGTATCTCGGTGTAAACGGGACAGTAAGACACAAATGTCTATCTGACCAAAAGTGACATCAAACTAAAAATCGGAGTTAGATTTTTTTTGTGAAATTTTCTGTATGGATCAAAAACCCCTTGAATTTGAATTTTACCTTAATTGTCTTTTTACAAAATCTAATTGTTAGAATTCCAGCTTCCGGGTCATAAGATGTAGCATAGGCTCTAGGTAACTGATTAACCGGTACATAGTAATCCTCGATGTCAAAACCCAAAACCTGTGGATCAGCTTCTATGGGCATTTCTTTGAATTGTATCAAATGGATGAGTCGGTCCCGAATCATCGGATTGTTTTCCATAGAGATTTGAAATTCATTACGATCATCAAAATGATCATCAGATATGTAAAAATACATACTGTATTCAGCTAAAAGCTAAATTTAAAATTTTTTTGCGACAAGTTTGAAAAAATATTTATTTTTGTGTAAATTTTTAGAAATGAGAACTTTCATTGAATTCACCCCGAAACAGGGCCAGACGGTCAAAGGGCTAGAGCTGTTACAGAAAATAACCAACAAATGGGGGTGTCAGATGTACCATAGTGACGGGGCTTATCTTCAAATAAGGGATCTTTTAGTTATCACTAGAAGATTGAAAAAATTATTAGGAAAAACGGAGTTCGATCTAGCCGATTTAGTCAATATAAATGCCCGCGACGAGGCAGTACAGCGAGACTGGTCAGTGGCTAGGGACATATTGTGTAGAATTCAAAAAACTGATGAATTCTATTCACAAGAAATAAGTCGAATTGATATCGAAAGCGCAGGAAAATTTTAAAATTTTTCCCTCCCAATTTTTTTATATGAAAGTTACAATCGCGTTACAAGTTTTAAAATTTTTTGTGAAAAGACCTAATTATCGAACATAAGAAAACCCTGATGAAAAATTTCGACGAGAGCGAACGACTCCGAATCAGAAAATTAGATCTAGATTAATTTTTTTTAATGAAATAAAAATAATAATTGTGTTTTAATTCTTTCTCAAAATTTTAAGAATGAGCGGTTGTAATTCGCCTACCACCACCTCACTTTTAGAAGAGGTTGCCGATGAGGTTGCCATTGTCGCTAAAAAACTGGACGACTTGGGAAAACCCACTTACGGGGACGATAGTCCAATGTCCAGTCAGGACGATGATTTTAACGATGACGAGGCTAAAGTGGCAGAAGAAAAGGCTGATAAAAAACAGGACATCATCATGCCTTCTTTTCGAAAAAAGATAAAAGAGGAGAAAAAGTCCATAATCCCCCCTAAAACGCCACTAAATCTTCCAAAGAAAAAGGGGATAAGTCTAGCCGAGTTGCTCAAAAATAACGTGAAACAGGCTAGCAGCGCAAAACCCATGGACCCAAATAGTATTGAGGGTCAAAGAGAAATGATCGCAAAAAGGGAGCGCGATATGAAAGCAAAAGCTAAAAGCGAATGCATCGAAAAGTTTAATTCGATCGAAAATCAAATTGCCCACTGGAATGTGAGTCTGAATTTTTTTTTTCTAAAAATTTTTATAAAATCAAATGTTTTTTCCCAAAACTGATTTTTTTTTTCACATTTAATTTTACGCTTAATTTTAAGAACATTTGGCACTTCCAAGGTAAAGAACCAAAGGTTGTGGAGACTGTAGAGCTGTACAAAGGGTTGTTGACTGAGGCTCAAAAGGTCAACGCTTTTATGAGAGAAAATGGCATAAAATTTATGTTACTCTATCCGGAATTACTGGCAATTTACTTGGGTCTCTGTGAGAAGGCCAGAGCAATTCATGAGGGAGGACCCCCACGTATGATGGCCATCTGGCTAAATTTTGGGGTTAGTCAATTTTTTTCTCTAAAAACTCACCTACAAATTCTCACGATTTTTTTTAATTAAATCTCTAATTTTCAGGTCATGCAAAGTGACGAAGGGAAATCAAGTGAGATAATTTTAAAGCTGGAAATCAGTGGCCCACTGAAAGATAGGTGAGACAAAAATCGATTTTTTATTAAACCCGTAACAAATAAAATGGTTCGATTTTTCTTTCTCAAACTATTTTATTTATATCACAAATATTTGCCTTTGTAGAAACATGACGGTGCCACCAGTAGACCGTGCGAATGTTATCGGCAAAACGTTAGAAACCTTGACCGAAAAATTGAACGCGACAGTAATCCCTTTCACGGCCGAAGCTATCAGCCAATGTGAAAATATTGCGGAGCTTCAAGAGGCGGCGATTTTGGCTATTGAAGCCAGAAAAGTGGCTGAGAACTTGGTCATAGGAAAAATTTCCTGTTTAAAACGAGTCCTCTCCCAAGAACCCATGAAAATTCTGAAAGACATCACGCCAATGTCCAGAAATTACCAACTGCATCAATTGTTAAAAATGATGGGGACCGATAGTGACCCAATCGTAATGATTGATGAGGACGGGTCTATGGCCGCGGTGAAAATAGGGGATGATGGCAACCTTGCCATTGCTACAAAACCAAGCTGGGTAGACTCTATTACGCTATATAGGAAATTTTTATAACTCGCTATCACGTAGTCCAATCCTCACCATTTTTAAAAAATGTACGAACTAAATTTAGGACTTTTTCAAAAAATTAAAACTTTCATAACTCGTCGCTATAAGTTCAAATCCCGAGCTAAGCATGTTTTTTTTTTCTCAAAATTATTTATAAAAATATAAAAAAGGGATTCTCGAACACTGACTCACGGTAACGACGAGAAAAACGGACGCATAGACAGAGCGACCTACAGACGAAAGTACCGGTTTGAATCACAGGCAAAGCGAGCCGAGGAAAATTTCATGAAGGCGGACCACTTCAGGAATAAACAACGCAAAATGGAATAATCAAAGGTTAAGTATTATTATTATATTAATATCTACATGATTCGAATAAAATTATATTCAAATCAAAAAACTAGGCGGGGACACGTAAATATTGATTCACTATAGATTATTTCAAATCTTAGCGAACACCCTATTGATAATAATAGAATAATAAGCGCTGCAAATCGCGCCACCCTCACCAGGGTACTTAAACACGGAATCTTAAATTCCAACTTTCATTCGGGCAAAATCCGAAAAGGCAAGTTGTGGAAGGGTTACATTTAACTCTCGGTTTTAACGATATTTATTTTAGGTTAGCGGTTTGGTTGTGGATTTTCAATCTGAAGATTTACGCTCAAGTGGACAAGAATCAAGCAGGATCCGTGGATACAGTCGAGTAGCTTCACCGGTTTACATTTCGGTTCAAATTGACCGTATCGGATTTATCAAAGTCCGATCCGATCCAATCTGAGCCAGAATATTGACAACCGGGAATTGTATTTGTTTCTGCAAATCCCCTTTCTGTTTTCTCCCTTGGCCCCAATTTACTTTAGAATAAAGTAACTTTCTAGCAAAACCTACCTGTTGTGTATTTTGTACTCAGTGAGCAAATAATCCGTTGTTAGATTTACGNTATAGGTGCCCACTTTGTCAAAATACTTGCATGTGTTATTAAAAAAACTTTCTAGAATATACTTATTTTTGTTGATTTCAAATTTTGTGGACAACTGTTTAGTACTGTTTAACTAGCACTGATGATGACTACATGGTAGTCGAAATATATATGTTACAATAAATATTCACCATATTTAAAACAATTCTATGAAGATTTCTCAACCAAAACACAACCATTAGAATTTTCAACATTGAAATTTAAGGTCCAATTTTTATGAATTAATTTCATCGAATTCATTCTACAATATAATTAACCACCTTCTATTAGTCAACTTTCTAGTGTATACCGTATCAATTAAACAGCTTAGTCAGGGTCTGATCTCAACCTGTGTCCGCTATGGATAACCGCCCACATGCGTATAAAGCTAAATTATCTTATTGATCTTATTGATTTGAAATTATCACAGATTATTTGTTTTTATAAAAGTTTTTTTATTTATTGGTGCGTATATTAAGTGTGAGTTCAACTTATTTGAACTTGAAGTTCAAGTCTTGAACTGTCCCTGGTAAACGAGAACCAAATTTTTCTGGTCCATTGAGAACCTACTTTTTCAAAAGCTAAGATTTGAGATTACATTTTGCTCTGAAGCTAAGGTCTTACCCGAAAGCTTTATTTAAAACAGAAAACATCAGTTTTAATCATCTAAGCTTCAATTTGATGGTAATTTCCACTTTATCCGATTTTTATTTTCCGAGTTTTTTCACTTCCGGTTACTCAAATGCGATTCTCTGGATTGAACAGAAAATTTAAAAATCTTATGTACTTCAAATAACCAAAACATATTTTTCCTTCTTTTCCCCGATTTATACTGCATTCTGAAATTTAACCTGGGAAGAGTAGTACTTTGAAGAGCAAAAATTTGGCGGTTTTTGGCAGTTCTAGAAAATAAAAGTCCGAAATAAGGAGTTTTAGAACTCGCCGCATGGTGGTGACCAGGCTGCACAAAGAATTATACAGTAAATAATTTATACTGCTATATTATTTTTGTAAATTAAGGATAGAGCTACCAAATGGCAATTCATTAAATTTTCGAAGCAGTTTTGTATTCCGATAAAGTGGAGTCCAAAGGTACATTTTTACAACCGTTACTCCTTTAAACTTTGACCGGTCATTTGTGGTTGCCTAGGTGGTTGTTGAACTATAAAAAACAATAATAACGGGAGGAAAGCTTTAACTCATCTATGCATAAATAAAATCATGGCTTTATGAACCGGCATACTAAAGTGTCATGACATCAGTGATGTCACATCACGTCTATTAAAAGCTATTTATTGTGCTCAATTTTTCTCTTAATTGCGACAAACGTCAATTTAAAGATAGTGGTCGCGAAAGTGCCATTTTATTTACGACTGTTAAAACAATTTCCTGATTGAGACGTAAAAATAGTAGACATTTTCTCATACTTTTGGTATATGATTATCAGATTCTTATAAGCCCGACGGTTTTGTAAAAACCCTGAGAAAATGATTGTGAACGGTGGTGGTTAAATTTATTATTTTTAAACGTTCACTTCATTGAGATCTTCCTATACTTGTTCCTGCTCAGCTGTGTTTTAAAACACAGAGACCAAAAATGACCCTCAAAAGCTCACATGCCCAGTGCCAACACCCACTGTAGTGTATGTTCATGTTTTTCAGACATTAAAAACATTTGTCAGCGATTACAGAATTCAAAAAAAATTGTGGATTTTAGGCGCTCTTGAAGGCCCAGAAGCTGATTGTATTTCACTTGTTTTTTCCCGCGCAGGTGGGGTTACGTTGTTTTAGTACAAAAAAAAATCGTAAACTGTAGTACATGCTGTACGTGAGGCTGTATCGAAGAATGATCTATGTTTAATAATTATTTGTATGTTTTATAATTCTGTATTGAGACATTTTATCATTTACGACATTCAAAAATTTCGATCAAATTTTCTCTGATACCCAAAATTTCTAGAGGTCAAAATTAGCTTGAATTGTTTTAGATAGCTGGTTTTGCAAAATAAGGGTGCGAATCTCCTAGCGAACCTGATATTTTTAGGTAACTATGAGGCCTTTTCAACCGGAAAAAGTAAAAATATCAATTCATCGGATTGGGAGAAAAAATTGTAAATATTTATTTCATGATCGGGAATTTCTTAAATTAATCGGTTTTGACGGAGCAATAACATTATCAGATAGAAAAATATCGAAAATTTGACGTTAAATGCAAATATAAGAGAAAAACGAAGTTGGCTTTCCAAAAAAAACAATAGGACGTCTTGTACCGTTTATGTACCGAATGGCAGGTAAATAATAGATCCACCAAATCGCTAATCTCATTCGTCCCTGAAGCTTTTTATTTGATAGAATATAAATACTGAATTGGTGACGTGGTATTTAAAATTGGTCATTTTCACGAAAAGCCGATCCGATCCATTTTTTTTGGCAGGTCCACCGATCTGACCCAAAAAATATTTCAAATGTGAATCAGAAACGTCATTGCTTTCAGATAAAAATTATAATAACCGATCAGATAGGGGGAATTTGAGCGATTATTTTTTGGTTCGGATTAAGGTTTGGAAACATGGGGTCTTGCTCGGGCCGGTTTAGACTTTAATCTCAAAAAATCTTATCGGTTCTTGTTCGGTTTGAATTTTTCCGATCAAATCAAATCGATTTGCAAGATTTACAATGAAAGTAGAGGCCTTGAGATCCATTTGAGACATTACATGCTATTAAGATTCAATAATTTAAAGGTTTTTCATCATCTTTAGTGCATCTTATGTTAATCAAGAACAAATATTGATAATTTATAGAAAAAAATATTAATGAACTTTATTCAAATTTATAGTAAACATCAGGCACTTTAAGGAGTCAAAGGGGGTTTAAACGCACTTCAACGGGACACACTTGAAGAGTTCAGGGACTGAATCCATTTTAGACTCTCAATTTAAGGGTGTGGATGACGATATCTGAAAGTTCCAAAATAAAACTTTTGTACAGAATATAAATGTTGTAAATAAACACATTAAACTGTAAAACTGCACAAAAAAGTTATTCAATTTTTTCATTATTTTCTCAAAAATATTGTCAAATTTTGAAAAAAATCGGAAATTCACAAGCATTTTTAGAGACTCCAAGACAAAATTTTGCTGCTAAAAATCTTAAAATAAGATTTTTCATTCATTTAAAGCGCAAATTGGAAATTTTGAATAAAAAGTGTAGGAGGAGTAGGCTTTTTAGTGAGCCTTCCAAATGAGCTGCTTTGACCACCAGGGGCATAAATCAGAAAAATGGCTCCTACAGATTTCCGTATTTATATATACTTAACCCGAAATTCGTGGTTTATGCCAACCGCATTATGCCAAGTAACAGAAAAAACTAATTGAATTAAAAGAGGAGTAGGCGTTTTAATGATTTTTTAGTGGCCTACAAAAAACGTTTTTCTGAGCGTAGGTTAAATTAACTGATTCTCCAAGTGGTACTGAAAACATCCTTAGGAGTTGTACTATAAAACAAAAACAATTGAATAATTTCCTTATCCAGCTTTCTCGAAAACCACCCTTGAAAATTTCAAAAAAAAACAGCTTAATTACGTCACCACCATCCTTTAAAATCGTTTATTAATTATTTATTTTCCTAAAGCCTAAAACCCAAAAAGCATTTTATACTCTGGCACTACCATTCAGCTTTGATAAGAGTAATTTATCGATATGAGAAGGTGAAAAACATCAAGGAAACCTTTTTTCTAGATAAAATTGTTAGTAAAAATGAAAAGTTTTTCTGAGTATTTTAGTTTGTTGTGAAAATATGTACAAATGTTGCAAAAAATTGTTTTTTCATGAGTAATCTGACTTCTTAGATTCTCATTTTTTGTAAATTTGTTTAAATTATTAATTTTATTAGTTTCTTGGCCGGTTGTCTCAGTTTAAGACTCAATTTCATCAAAAGTTCTGATCAGAACCATCCTGAAAAATCGTAACAACTCAACAATATCTGGTACATATATTTATATTCATTAGTTACAAATATTTTAAAGTTAAATTTAATTGCACATTTTATTTTGAATTCTTTTCAGTACTATTTGATTACAATATAATTCAAATATTATTCGAAAAATGGTTAAAAGTGACAGTTTCGAGAAATTACTACGAGTACAGGAAAAAACAGAGATGGGAAAGGATAGCCCAGAGTTGAAAGCAAATTTTTTCTCTAGATCAACTTTGTCTTGGCTTGGTGATTTGATTAGATTGGGAAATAAAAAATCTCTGGATAAAAATGATTTGTTTGAGTTAATACCAGAACGAAAATCTGAGCTACTGATAGATAAGTTAAAAAGCCACTGGAAAAAAGAATTGGGGTTTAACTAGATTATAAATAATAAGAAAGTTAACGCAAGGAGCATAATAAGGCAAAAATATATCCACACTCCAGCGCACCACGTGTTTATTATTGACCGATGTTTCCGTATACCGTCATTTATACAGGTTCAAGTTATAGCAGCTGAGTTTTCTCAAAGCGGATCTCAGCTCTATTTCGGCTATAAAAAGCCGCGAAAAGTAAATGAAAGTGGTGGTACGCAGCGGAGTAAGCAGGAGTTATTATCGAGCACATTTTAAGGTGTACGCTCAATGGGGGCGTCGCCCATTAGTTTTTACTTAATTTTTTTAGTATATTTCATCTAGAAAAAACCAAGAATAAATACGGGTAACACGTAAAAGCTCTACTTTGTAAAATACTATTTTCTCATAACTGTAAAGAATAATACAGGAATAAGAATACGGGAACAAGATTTTTTTGATAATCTACTTTTTTCAAGTGTAGACATTTTACAATAAAAGATGAGGACAAGCGTTGACAAATCATATTTGTATTCCATTACAAATGGTATTTATTTAACGTTTCGGCTAATAAGCTATCTTCAGAGGTGAGAATAAATTTGAAAATTAATTTAGACATTTAGCAGAAGGAAATATTCAATCTGGCTAGATTTTTGCAAAAAGGCATGTTACATATTATAAAGTGGAAATTTAACTTTTGACCCAATAAATACAAGTTAACTAAGAAACTTATTTTGACCAGTTTTCCCAGTGACGTCGTTTTTTTAACCCATGTCAAAATTGTTGCATCGAATAGATTAAGAAACTAGACATGCGATAAAGTTGTATGGTAGCTCATTTGAGAGCTGGTACTTGAAACTAACTAATGGACTTAGGTCTGGACCATTACCTTCAACCGGTCATATGAAGTAATATACCCAAATGGGGTCATATTTCAAAATTTGACTTCGGAGAATATTTGCCGTAAAATGTTAACCCGTTTCATGCAAAAATACGCTTCTACAGCCTTGCCATTCTCAAGAAACTGGCAATTTGCCAAAAACCTTGTTTCTGTTATTGTGGGGTCATATTACATTTTTAGAAAATTGTTTTTGCGGATTTGAAATTTCCTGTTAATTATCTTTCATTTGATACGTAACATAACCCAGAATGAGTCATTTTGTAATTTGACCCAAAATAGGGTCAAATTACAAAATTTGACCCCG
Organism: Oikopleura vanhoeffeni; assembly: GCA_004367855.1. NCBI lineage: Eukaryota > Metazoa > Chordata > Appendicularia > Copelata > Oikopleuridae > Oikopleura > Oikopleura vanhoeffeni. Next base: position 117,986 of record SCLH01001159.1, on the reverse strand, counting down.
GAAAATATTTGTTGGAAAATTTCAAGTCTCCTCAAGCTAAAATCAAGTTCTATAGTTTTCCAGATACCGATAAACTAACCGGTTAACGGTACTAGTCCAGACTTAAGTGCATTAGTAAAGTTCAAGTACCAGCTCTCGAATGAGCTATCATACAACTTTATCCCATGTCTAGTTTTTCAATCTATTTAATGCAAAAATTTTGACATGGGTAAAAAAAATCGACGTCAGTTTAGTTGTAGTAAGTAACTTACTGTAAGTTTAAATTTTTTAATAATAAAATTCAAAAATGAAAAAAATTATTAATCGTTAGATGTTATAATCGACGCACCGTGTGTAATTCTATGATTGAAAGTGATCTTATAGTTGGACAGTCTAGTGAGCATTTGCTCAAAGTATATTTGATCTATCTCACTACCAAATTTTTATTGACATGTATTATAGTGTAAAAATTACACAATTTAACAAACATGGCCTTCGATCAACATGGTCGAAACTGAAGTTCAATAAATGAAATTCTGTTCTAGACTTGATAATGCGAAACGTTTCAAAGAATACAGCGGGGGGCAATATTGCCGAAAGTTTTTTGCCAAAAAATATCCCTTCATCACCTTTTGATTAATCTAATAGATGTGGGCTGAAAAAAAGAGAAAGCGGCCTCATGAGTGGCTAGAAGGGTCTTAGAGTGTTAGGATTGGCTCCCTCAACCCACACTATTAGATTAATCAAAAGGTGATAAAGGGATATTGGCAAATTCGGCAATATTGGGCCGGAGAATTGGGTCCGCCCTGTAAATTATTTAAAATGAAATTCTGATAAAATTTCAATATGTAGAGTCGCTCAGCGGCTGACCCCTTCAAAGCGCTTTTAAAACCCCCTTAGAAGAGTGCTTTATTTTAATAAGAGGGTTTCAAGCAAATTTCACATAATAAGTTTTTCAATGTATAAATTGGGCACTTGTACAAATTGTTCAAAATATTTTTAACAGGGAACGTTCATCGGCCTAAAAATTATTCTAAAAATTAATAATCTGCCTAATTTTTGAAAATTGTTACTCCAAATTTATAAGGTTAATTGTTCTGGGAACAAATTTTTCGAATAATTTGAGGGAAAAGGTATCTTCAATGAAGATTCTTCATGCACGGCAGAAAAATTCATTCATTTAACGTTCCCTTATTTATTTAAACTGATTTTTTGTTTGTTTGAGCAAATCATCGTAAACTGTACATTGTACACTGTATTTGTTTCAATTCAATTGTTAGCGCTTAAAAAGTATGTCTGAAAATATTTTTATTGGGTGCAGAGTGAATTTTTATAGATTGTAGTTTATCCCATATAAGAGTTGAAACGACCTGAACCTTCTATAACTCATGCTATTTTCAAATGTCATCAAGCTGAATTCATTCGGTTAATATGTTTGTTTACTTTAACTGGACTTTTATCGATGGCATCTTTAAGTTTGAGTGTTCAAAATGAGACAAGAATAAGAAAAAATTTTACTAGCTCAAAATTCGACCAAAAGTCTTACAGTAGATTTTAATTTTCATGAGTTCCAAGTAGCATTGAGACAAAAATTGATTTGTCGATACATAATTTGAGGCAAAATTTAAAGTTTTTTGTATAATATCATAGTTTCGAATTACTTTGTGCGGCACAAATTGTGCCTTGACACCACTCGAAACTCATGCAACATGAATTTTTTGACATCTCATTTAAGTTCTATTGGCCTTTTAATTGATTGGTTTTCGAATCCAGAACTGATAGGCATTTGGAATAATAAAAGCGATGGATTTCTTCTGGTGGGAATTACTTTATTAATTCTTAATGTCACAAATTATGGATATTATTGGGTAACATTAAAAGCAGAAATTCTAGCTTATAAGTTGAGTTTCAAATTATTTAAAATAATGTCTAGTAGACCAGAAAATGACCGTTAATTATGAGCAATTCTTAAAATTTAGACCGAAATTATTTCCGTCGTTTTATTTTCCCTTATTTAGAAAAAAACAGGAAATTTGGAAGTGTAGTGTTTTTAGCGATAAATAATGTCACTCGTCAAGACGAGGAAAGCGAGAAGGTAACTAGTTTGAACAACAAAAAAGTGAATACCCGATGTCTGCTCAATTTTTCATAATTCAGAAGCGCAAAAAAATTTCGAAATTATAATTCCAGAATTATTTTAGTATCCAATTGGCAAAATTTTATAAACCCTATCAAACAAATCAGAATTTGAAATTATTTTAATTTTTTTTCCGTAATTGTCAGCTTATGCTCTTGAAAATCAGGTCCATCAGGACAAAAAAAAATTTTGCACCATTTTTCGAAATCGCATGATAAACTGTTGATATCAATAATTGACCATACTTTTTTAAAAACGTAAAAATGAAACTTATAAAAGGTTAGAACAGGGTTAACAATCTTGCTGTATGAAAAATCTCTGAAGCTGCATTCTTTGAGTGAACAAGACGCAACAGTTGGAAAAATGATGAATCTCGTCTCAAATGATTTGACCCGAATCGCTGACCTTCTAGTTTGGGATTTAAGAAAAATACTTAAAATTAAGCCTATGAAAAATTTTAGCACATTGAGGGTCATCACGGATAAATTTAAGGAAGTCGATAGTATTTTTTTGTTAAGCAAAACTTTTAAAAATATTTCTTTAAAAAATTACTTTCTGCTTCCTGATAGGTCGAAATAAAAATAAAGTATTTTGTTGTTTGATGACGGAATCGAGTATTCAATTTCCGCTATACGTTCATAATCTAAAATAGCCAAATTTTGCTTTGAACCCTGTTTAAAACAGGCTGTTTTCTCGATCTTTGAAAATCGAAAAAACCTAAATAATCATTAATAGGAATTATGCAGGGTAATTTATACTAGTATTAGTAATACTGTATTACTCTCTCGAGGTATTGTTTATTTCACTCAAAAAATTGGTCATATCGAAAATTATACTTGCTGGTCTTGAGAAACTCTTACGTAAGAGAGCTACATAATCGCGTGATGATATACGGGCGTGATAATAGACGGCGCGTGATAATAGACTTGAGAGTTACGCAAGAGTTTTTAAGGCCAGCAAGTATAATTTTAGATATATCGGACGTTTTGCACATTTAAAATAACCGTTTGTTTTCAAAATTTAGTTTTAATTTACAAAAAAAATCAACTCAATATTTTTTTGGGTATCCCTTTTTGAGTCTTAGGTGGTTTATGTTTCCAATTTCCAGTGTTTCTCGGAGCTACAATTTATCAAATTTATACACGAATGGGAATTGCTGTTCTGGCACTTGTTGGTGGAATTTTTTTAGTTCTCGGTCTTATGTATTGGCAAGCTAGAAAAATCGGACAATATCGTGAAAAAATTGTCAAATGTACAGATAGGTGAGACTATAAGTTATAGTCTATAACCGTTAAAGAGACAAATTAAAATTTCAAAAATTATTTCTTCTTGTTCGACATTATTTTGAACATCACTTTCTGCTACATGTATGAGAACAAAACAGCCAATTTTTGTTTTCAAGCACCAAAAGAATGTAGCGAGTATAAATCTTTAAAAATTTTGTCTCTGTTTTCTAAGCTATCAGTGTGGTCGATAGTGAAATGTATAAAAAGTGAAATGTATAAATTTGAGATTTTGAACATGAACAGGCAAGAACAAGAGTTCTAGAGCATAAAATTCCGATCTTTTTGCTGGATCAGATTATTGAGATTAAATTCTTCAAATTGATAAAAAAAATATTTTTTTGCGCCACCCAATTATTTTGAAAATGCAACGACAGCATGAAAAATACAGATTTTGGTACATTTACAAAATGTTTAGCAAATTTATATTTTGATCGGGCTATAGAAAAAAATATTTTTCTATCATTTTGAAGAATTCGATCTCAATAATCTGATCCAGAAAAACACTGGGATTTTATGCGCTAGAACTCTTGTTCTTGCCTGTTCATGTTCAAAAGCTTACATTGATACATTTCACTTTTTATACATTTAACCCCCTCACACCCAAAACCATTGAAATTTCCCTCACACCCAAAACCATTGAAATTTCCCTCACACCCAAAACNATGAAAATAAATTTATTAGATCAAGTTGTTCAGCCACTAAAAAAGGACAAACTGAGTATTTGGGTCAGCTGTAAGCTTGATTACTCGGCATGATATCTTCAGCTGTGCTCTTTGTCGCTTTGCATCGAATTCTAACTAAAAATCAAACGGATTCATTTTAAAAATAATTATTCGCGCAATTATGTGATTTTTTTTATTTTTTGGGTTTATAGAGAAATCACTTGAGAAAAAATAAAACTCTCAATAGAGACCAGAGAAAAAAAATAATGGTACCAAGAGCAGCCTCAAGTAATTTCCTAAATCTGAGTCTCTTCAGAATTTTGATTTTAAGTATAAATTACAGAAATGCGACAAAATTAAAAACAAACATGAATTTTAAGGCGTTGTCGTGCAACAGAAGAAATGGTTGGTGCAATAAATATCGTCAAAATGTATTGTTGGGAAAGTGCGTTTTTAGAGAAAATTATTAATAGTCGCCAAGAAGAAATTTTTTTAATAAAACAAAAATATTACCTGGGACACATTTGGCATAGGCTTTTAGGGTCGTTTGGAAAATTGTTAGCCATCGCTACCTTTGCTATTTATTTTACAACAATTTCTATCAAAGAATTCAAGGAAAAGATGAAATGCATATCTAGTAATAGAAATTTATAATAATTTAATTTTTTATTTTTTTTTTCTTATTGGCTCTGATTTGGCTTTCCAAGATGACGACTCGTTTGCGTAAAATAAGCGGTGCGCTTTGAGTGGATTGTAGTTATGAAAAGACGAAAAAAGAACAGCATGTCATATTTTTGCTTGTGATCTTACTTTTTTACTCGAAACTGATTATTGGTCAATCAGAGTCCAAATTTTTGATGGACCTGAGCTAAGGCAAAAACTAAGATCAATAACAAAAGCGTGATATGCTGTTCATTCTGTACAGAATTTTCAGGGATTATGAATTTTGTTTTAATTTTAAAATTTTCCGACATAAACCACGGTCTGATAAGTTGAAAATTGACATTCTCAAAATAAAGGTAAGTGAACATTGTTCAGTATTTATCTTTTATAAGAGTAGTAATTTATTCGTGGTCCAGAGTTTTATCGAAGACCTAAACTGGCAAATTGGGATTTTATTTTGGACAGCGTTTACGATAACAGAAGCCATGGTTTCGATAAAACGAGTTCAAGAAATATTACTACTCGCTGAAAAACCTCCAATGGAAGAAAAATCGGGAAAATTTGCTGTTGAATTTGAAGATTTATCTGCATATTTTCATGGTGCAACTGAACCATTTTTCAAAAATCTAAACCTGCAAGTCACCCGAGGCGATTTAGTTGGTATTATTGGCCCAGTTGGCTGCGGAAAATCATCGTTGTTTTCAATAGTCCTCGGAGAAATGCAACTGAAAGGAAATTATAAGTGGGACAAACCGTTTGGATATTGCCCACAGGAATCGTGGATTTTTGTTGGATCTATTAGAGAGAATATCTTGATTGGACGAGAATTTAACAAGAAAAAGTATTCAGAAGTTATTAAAGTTTGTTGCCTGGAACCAGATTTTGAAAATTTTCAAGATGAAGATCAAACAATAGTTGGTGAAAAGGGAGTTACATTAAGTCAGGTGGAAATTCAGAAAGTTGAAATTTTGAATTTCAGAAATTTGTCTGTAAAAATATTATCATGTTACATGATTCATGTACCTACAAAATAAAATAGAAAAATAAGAGTTTTATTATATCGAAAATGATGAGCTGAAAAATATTTTTTTTAATATGAGTCATAATTACATTTCCAAAAGCAGTTAAATTACAACATACGCAGATTTAAGTTACCAAATTATTCCAATTTTAAGAAAAACAATACATGAGTAATCTGCGTAGGTTGTGTTTGTGCTGTTTTCGTAGAGATCAACTTCAGAAAACAATAAAATTGCAACGTACGCAAATATGTTATATGAAGCATTTCATGTTTTGAAACGAATCTTTCAAAGAAAATATGTTTATTTGGAAAAGCATCATCTTCGATATCCCTTTAGGAGGAAGAAAGATATTTTCTAGTTTGGTCTAGTACATTATGTACGTTAAGTAGTACCAATGTACTAGACCAAACTAGGAAATATCTATCTTCCTCGTACAGGGATATGATTTTAATAGTCAACATAAAACATCGAGAATAACAATAAATTATAAACGATGAAATGAACTGAGTTTTCAGTCCAGAGTCTGGCTTGTGGAATCCAGACAAATGAATGCTCAAATGTACTACCGCTTGAGTTTCAAATTGCGTTGAAACCAAAAGTGATTCATCAAAAATGATGTATAGAAATATTGATTTTTGCAATTTGGCTGGATGTAATAAAATGATTTTTAACCTCCTTATTGACCAATATATCAGTTCAAATAAAGAATCCATGGGGGTCTAAAAAAACCTGTAACAGCCTAACTTGACTAGCAAATAATAAATAATTATCCGATTTTCAAAGGATACATTATATACATTATACAGTAACTCTTCATGGAGGTTAATCATTTTCTACTTAAACATCATTTAGTACGGTTTTTTTTTGAGAACTTAATGATCTTTAAAACTTAAATCAAGGCACTTAATCTCCATAAGTATTTTGGACTTAAATATATTTTTTTTTCACTATTTAAAGGAAAAAAGTATTTTTTTTTACTTAAATAAAAAAATATTCAATGAGAAAAAAGTATTTTTTTCGTAATTAAATAGAAATAATTTTTTTGTACGTTATCAAAATTTTTCTATTTTTCTTCAATTGAAATGATGCCTTTTCCAAGCTTTTCAGACATGGGCACTGGCCGTTTTGGCTGATAGCACTTCCTCCTTTACATTTTCATCGTTCATAAATGTTGGTTTGATTATTGTGTACACTTTTCAGGCCGTCACTATATAAGCGCAAAAGCAAATAATACTTAATGATCTTTATTTATTTTTGTGTACTTAATGATAATTAAGTCCGCCCTCTGGGGCGACTTAATTAACATTAAGTACACAAAAAAAAATAAAGTTCATTAAGCATTATTCTACTTTTGCAATCATTGTATATCATTATTGAATTAAGTTTGAAATTATCGATATTTTCAAATTTGCAAAATAAAGCCGAAACGACTTTATCAGATTAAGTACAACGAATCACTTTTAGTCTCGAAGCCAATTGGAACTAACTTTAAAATAAGGTATATGGATTACCGGACCTCAGAGTACAAATCCTAAATATTTGAATGATACAAACAACGCAAGATATTAGCATCCAATCATAACCCTTGACTGCGGAATAGGCCGATTTCATTGGTCAGGTTGAGAAAGAATCAACCAATAAAATGCTCAGATTTCGCATTTTTCAAATATTTAGGATTTGTACTCTGAGGTCCGGTAATCCATATGTTAAATTATTATTTGGCTCATCCGACAGTGCAGAATTGTATAGTCTATACAGTATAGAGATGCTCTTTGACCGGATCTTCTATCTCCATACGGTTATTTAACCACATATTATTCATTCACAATGGAAATTTCCACCTATTCAAAGTGGCGGACAAAAAGCCCGAATTAACTTGGCTCGAGCTGTTTATTCTGACGCAGAACTTTATTTACTAGACGATCCTCTCGCCGCTGTCGATACAAAAGTTGCCAATTATATTTTTGAAAATGTCATCACAAATTATCTTAAATCCAAAACTGTGATTATGGTGACCCATCACGTTGACTTACTGGAAAATGCTGATAAAATCATCTGCTTGGATTCTGGAAAAATTATATTTGATGGCAAATATCCAGATCTTAAAAATAGCAAAAATGATTTTTTGAAAAGTTTAGAATATGAGGAATCAGAAGTGGAAGAAAATTCGCCAAAGCAAGAAAATAAAACAAATTTACAAACGGAGGAGGGTATTATTACAGATGAGGAAGAAAAAATTGATGGTGAACTTGGATTCAGTTTCTTTATAAACTATTTGTTCATGTGTGGCTCAAAAGCTCTAGTTTATCTCTGGCTGTTTTGTATGTTTTTGACTCAAGCGGTTCAAGTTTTGTCCGATCTTCAACTTGCTGTACTCGGAAATACTGGAGACATTCAAGTAGATAACTGTATTGAGTTAAATATAACTTGTGACGAAAAAGTTATTAATTCCAAAGTTATTATGGATGATCTTTACTGGTACACAGGGATTTTTGGACTGTATTTGATTGTTTCGATAGGCCGGGATTAATAACTCAAGAAAATCATTGCTTAATCAAAATATTTAATTTTGTTATTAAAAATCTGACACTTCTGGACTTGGTTAGCTTTGAAATTTCACATTTTTGAGTTTCACTTAAAATTCGCATATGAAAAACATTTGAATAGAAATTTGACCAAAATAAATCAATGAATTCTGCGAAAAAAAATGGTAGGGATAAATCAAAAATTTAAACATGGGTATTTTTTTTATGAACAGAAATGAGGCTTTTTATATGTAACCAGATTTATACATTTTTTCATTGTGAAACCACGCGCTGTAAAATAGAGGCAAATCTCTCATACTTAACTCAAAATAAACCGCAATATATAACTTTTATTCAACCACAGTAAAATCATAATGAACAATTATGTTCTCGGGGGGAACTGTTTGATGATCAGTGTCGATGACAGAAGATTGTTTTAACAACACTCTCCTGTCATAGAACAACCTCACATGAGAATGTCTTTGACAGCAGACATTCACAGCGCGCGGCATTTTTGATTAAAAAATTACAAAAAAAACATTTTATTCAGACAAAATTAATTTTTTAAATGATATAAACGAAATTCTTGGAACGTTACGAATAATGTTTTAAAAAATTAATTCAATATCTTGACATATTGTTCCAAGGGAGTGAACACAAAATCCGGAGAGAGATATCAGTGTAGTGTAGAATAGGGATTTGAACCGATGAGTGAGTGTGGAGGCCGCCTATTGGCCAATGAGGGACGGTTATTTCCCGGTTAAATAAATTCTCACGGTTTTTGTGTTCACTTCCTCTGAACAGGATATAGACGTGACGCTTATTATAACCGATTTCAAAAAGGTCCGAAAATCATTTAAACACATTTATTGGTTCAAGCGATATGCGATTCTCATGATTTCTATCAAGTCGCTTTATTGCCCTCTCCCAAAGATTTGGTCCCTCAAAAACACGGGGGGTGAGAAACCAACGCGGTTTTCAAAAACGACGTAGCCGATTAGGTTCCTAGATAGCTCAAACTGTGCACAAATATCTAGTGAATAATACAAAATAAAAATTGATCTGAATCAGACCGTTGCTTCTATTTTTTCTCAGACCTTTGTTTCTATTTTTTGACAAAAACTAATAATTAAACAATTTCAGTAATCTTAGAAAATCTTAGAAAATAAAAACATTGGTCATATTATAAACAATTTTTATGTTAATATTAATTAGATAATTGTGCTCAGTTTGAGCTATTTGAAATCTAAATCGGATGACTTGTTTTCAAATGACGCGTCGTTTTCTCACTCCCGTGTTTTTGAGGGACCAAATCTTTAGGAGAGGGCAATAAAGGGATATTACTAGTATGCTTCAGATGCAAAAAGATTGTATTAATCCAAAAAAATGATTTGGGAACTTTTGAGAAAAAGAGATCGCCTTCTAAAACGTTCATACAATTACGAAAAAACATATCACATTAAAGACAATGAAAAACAACTTCCCAGGCTGTGTTCTTGCGATTTTCGCCCCAATTTCATCCCAGAGTATATATAATTTTTTTGAAAATGCCAGTTGTTTTTTCTAGAGCCACCTTGGAACTAAAATTTTAAAGAAAAATCAGAAAAATGCCTGAATTTCCATAAAACTATCCTAAATACATTTTAACTATTTTTTATATTTCGACCATGCATGTTCATCCCAAAATAAGTTACAGTAATTCAGTTTGTCAACATCACTATGAGAACATGTCAAAATGTCCACGATGTTTCTATAGCCTCAGTAATAAAAGCCTCAATGGATTTTTTCCACGCGAATCCTTCAGGCCGTGTGATGAATAGATTCACGAAAGATTTGGGAATTGTTGACGAAAGATTAATCGAAGATACTGACGAAACGTTGTACTGTGGATTTCAACTTATTGGAATCATGACAGTAACAGTGGCAACAATGTGGTTTTCGATAGTTATAGTCATTCCTTTATGCATAATGATTCTTTTTATAAGACAGTACTACATAAAAACAGCAAGAAAAAGATTACAAATTGAGGAATAAAGTCCTGCAGGGGCCGCTCAAAATATAATGACACAAAATACTTCTGGAGTTAGTCGGAAGCAGGCTTGTAAAAAGGATGGGTTTTGCGTGGGTTTCCATCCCTTTTTCGCGTAGGTTTAAGCAAAAGATAGAAGAAAAATGGGGATGGGGATAGAAAATCCGGTCGGGGATGCATCCCTTCACAAGCCTGGTCGGAAGGTATTACTTCCAAGTGCCATTTTTAGATGTAGGATTCGTGATAAATTTTTTGTTCATAATGGTTTTCAATTTGGTATATGGATAAATGGCCCTTAACCGACATATCGTGACTATTTGATGAATGCGGAATCCGACCATTTGATTGGTTGTTTTGCCCAAATCTGACCAATGAAATCGGCCTATTCTGCAACCCAGGGTTTCTATTGGGTGCTAGTATCTCGCGTTGTTTGTATAATTCAAATAGTCACGATCTGTCAACTGAGGTCCTTTAATCCATATTACCTTCAAGAAATTTCAAAACAATAAAATATATTTTCAAAAAATGAGAATTATAATTATAAATCGATTTTGGTTTCTCAGGAGATTATAAACTAAAATTTCTTATTTCAGTTTTACCTCCACTTTGCTCGAATCCATGAAAAAGATCATTTTAACATCAAGGAGTCCCTGGATTATATAAATAATTCATTTCAGGCCCTCAGTGACTATTTGAATGATACAAACAACAAGGGATACTAGCACCTAATCAAAACCTTGGATTGCAGGATAGGCTGATTTAATAGGTTAGATTTAGGCAGATCCAGCCAATTAAAAGCTCGGATTCCGCATTTTCCAAATAGTCACGATCTGTCGGTGAAGGGCCCTGAATCCATATTTTTCGATTTTTGTGTGGGAGTCTCCTGGAGAATTTTTTTTTCTTATATTTCATAGCCAGGATTGCCTCAATTGCTTTATACTATTATCTGAGTCATAATTAGGGTTCGGACCGCGAGAAACAAAGGCCAAAGTAAAACCGATATTAAATTACTAATATTATATGAAAAAGCGCTCTTAGATTAAATCAGTGCTGATTATCATCATCAGTGCTATTATGAATCATAATTAATGACTCATAATTCGACTTTTCAACAGTCGAAATTACAATCCACAAATTTCACTTTTTACTAAGGAGATTATCAATTCATAATTGCGTGAAAATTCATTATCTGAAGCGAATCTCCCAAAATAAAGAGTAAAATCACTCGCTTTAGCGCTTATATTTTTAATCTGAAAAAGGGAATTAAAACGAATTGAAGGAATGAATCAATCACCTGTTTTTGCACACTTTTCTGAAAGTATAAATGGTCGTATCTTGGTCAACGCATTTCAAATTAAAGATTGGATGACCAAGAAAATGAATGAAAATCAAGACATTTTTGGCTCTCCATTTGTGACGTTTATCCAATTAAATAGATGGCTAATGCTCCGATTAGATTTTCTATGCTGCATATTTTTCATCATATTGTCGTAAGTGTTTGAAACCTAGTTCGATATTTAACGGCAACTTCAAACATTTTCGATAAAAACATCGAAATTTAAATTGAAAATTCCTTAATTTTCCGGAATTTTTTACATGTCATTTTTTTGCGTTCAAAATGTCCTTGTGGCCTATCTGAAAAACCTATACGTCAATAATGTTTTTGTCGATTATCTTTAACTTCCATGCGTATTTTCTTATAGCCTTTTTTAAAATCGTGAATAACCATTCGGTATATCGATTACGGGGGCTCCTGGTCCCTTTTTACTAGATTTTTAGCCAATTTTTATTATTTAATTCAGCTTTTGCAAACGACTCATCCGATTGAATTCTTAGATAGCTTAAACAAAGCACAATTATCTGGTTAATAATTGAATTTAAAAAATTGGTCCGAATCCGACGATTGTTACCAATTTTTTTAAGAAAAACTAGTAATTTAACAATTTCAGTAATCTCAGAAAATAGATGAAATAAATTAGTCCGACAAACCAATTTTTTTTATTTTATTTTTCACAAGATATTTGTGCTCAGTTTAAGCTATCTAAGGATGTTATCGGATGAGTTGTTTTTAAAAGCCGAATAAAATAGAAAATTTGGCTCAAAAACTAGTAAAAAGGGACCAGGAGCCCCCGTAATTGATTAAGAGGCCTTGGTACCCAAGGCTTGGTTGACAGATCGTGACTATTTGAATGATACAAAAAATGCGGGATACTAGCATCCAAAACCCTGGATTGTACAATATGCCGATTTTCCGGTCAAATTTGGGCTGAGCAACCAATCAAATGTTCAGATTATGCATTTTTTCAAATAGTTCCGATCTGTCGGTTAAGGGCCCTTGATCAATATTATAATACGGATAACAACCCGTTTAACCCGAGAATTATTTTTGCCATCTTTTTGAGTTGCAAGATTTTTTTTGCAGACAATTTTCAGCAAAATCTGCTCGGATCCCTGCCCTGCTTTCAATTACTGATGTTTTTAGGTTGACTTTCGTAATTATTTATGACAATGAAGATATAATCAAAATACTATCGCTTACAGCTTCGACAATTGGGCTTAGTCTTTCAAAAACTTATATTTTACTTGGAACTTTTCAATGGTTTATTCGAAAATCATGCGAGGCGGAAAATGACCTCACAAATCTAGAAAGAATTCTAGAATATTCTTTATTGCCAGACGAAGACGAAAACGACGATAAATTCACCGAGAAAAAAGTGAGTTTCAATCGTAAAGAAGCTAAAACGAACCTTGAAGACATTATCAACCGAAAAAATATCGTAACCGAAAAAATTCCAGACGGAAAAATCAGCTTTGAATCATTTAATTTTGGCTATAAAAATAACAAAATGGTTTTGAAAGATTTAAATCTAGAAATAAAAGCAGGAGAAAAAATAGGAATTGTCGGAAGAACAGGTGCTGGGAAAAGTTCGATGATTTCAGCATTATTCAGAATGAGAAATCCAGCAAAAGGAGATATTATTTTAGATGGAAAAAGTGCCATATCAGGATTGGGTTTGAATTTTACGGACAATCCTATTCGTGGAGTTTTTGTTGACCAATCAGAAAGAAAAAAATCTTCAAAAATAGCACAAATTTGGAATGGATTTCCAACTATCTCGATGCAATTGATGAAGCTTATTAGCTGTATATGATAAACAGGGTGTAAGGTTTTTACCTTCTTTTTTTCCAAATTGGATTCATTTGATTTCCGCCGTTTTGATTGGTTGAATCTGAGAAAACTTACGTCTTTCTCAGATTCAACCAATCAAAACGGCGGAAATCAAATGAATCCAATTTGGAAAAAAGAAGGGAAAAACCTTACACCCTGTACAGTATATCCTATTTATTTCACAGTTCTCCTCAAAATCTCGCATGCGAACACAGTGACGAAATAAGGAATTTCAAAAATAAAAAATCGGTTTTAATGTGTTAAGCTATTTTGTAGAGAATTTTTTTTTGGTCATTTTAAGACGAAGGATTTTTTTTTCTTCGAAAATTATTCAAAAAAAATTGATTTTCGGTCAATTTTTCATGATTTTACAGGTAGTCTCGAATCCAGTTCTAGCGAAGCCGTATGAAGTGCTAGAAGAAATAGAGAGAGATTAGATCGAGCCCACCCTTAATGTAGCTTTCATTACGTGATTCATTTCATTTCGTTCTTAATGTTTCTGTCTTAAGTTATGGTGGGACATGAAATAACGTAGCTATATAAATACTAAAAATGAGCTTGAAATATATAGTTTGCCGCAGAGTACCTCAAGCTATTATTCGTTGTATGGTTTGATAATCATCGTTCACGAAAGTGTAGTTTTTTTTGGTGAAATTGCGCTGCGGCGAACAATTCGAATGCTTAATTCTTTCACTCATTTCATTATATGAAATTATAGAAATTAATTATTAGATAAATAATATCGTTATTAGAATACTACAAGAACGATTTTTCAGATGTTTCCAAGCAATATATTGTGGCGGATTTTTTCTCCGGCGAAATTGGGATTTTTTTTCCATTAAAATTGGGCGATTGTTTTTCCATTCCGGAGAAACAATCGCCCATTTAGACTTTTGGTTTGCTTTGGCGATTTTTTTCTCAGACACAAACGCTGTCCTACCGACTGGTAGAAAAAAATCGCCCAATTTAAAATAAACTTCAGTCTGTGGATTGTAAGTTTATTCCCATATTATAGAGTTGAAAACAGACCTGAACTTCTATGAACTCATTCTTTTTCAAATAGGTCATGAAGCTTGAAATCATCGTTAATAGTTGTTTACTTTAACTGGACTTTATCGATCGGCACTTAAGTCTGAGTGTTCAAAATGAAGACAAGAATAAGTAAAAAATTTAACGTAGCTCAAAATTGCGATCCAATAGTCCTACAGTACGAGTAATTTCATAAGTTCCAAAGTAGCATTTGAGACAAAAAATTTGATTTTTCTTGATACATATTTGAGGCAAAATTTGAAGAGTTTTTTGTTATAATCATCAACTGATATTATATCAATGTTTCGAATTACTTTTATGCCTTGACACCACTCGAAACCTCATGTGCAACATGAATTTTTTGACATCTTCATTTAAGTTCTATTGGCCTTTAATGATTGGTTTCGAATCCAGAACGAGTAGGCATTTGGAATAATAAAAGCGAGGATTTCTTCTGGTGGGAATTACTTATTTATTTCTTGATGTTACACAATTTATGGAATTTATGGGTAATCATTAAAAGCAGAAATCTAGGTATAAGTTGAGTTTCAAATTTTTATAAAATGAATGTCCAGTAGACCAGAAAATGACCGTCAATTTATGTAGCAATTGTCTTAAAATGTTAGACCGAAATATTTCCGTCGTGTTATTTCTCCTTCATTTAAGAAAAAAACAGAAATTTTGAATTGTAGTGTTTTTAGCGATCAATCAATGTCACTTCGTCACAGACGCATGGAAGGCGAGAAAGAAGTACACTATGTTGAACAAAGAAAAAAGTGAATTACCCGATGTCCCTGCTCATTTTCATAATTAAGAAGCTGCAAAAAAAATTTCGTAAATTATAGATTCCATGAATTATTTTAGTAGTCAATTGGCAATACTCATCAACTCTATCAAACAAATCAGAAATTTGAAATTATTTAATTTTTTTTCGTACATTGTCAGCTTATTGCTCTTGAAAATCAGTCCATCAGGGACAAAAAAATTTTGCACCATTGTTCGAAAATCGCATGATAAGAACTGTTCATATCAATAATTCACCAATACTTTTTTAAAAACGTAAAATGAAAACTATAAAAAGGTTAGAACAGGGTTAACAATCTTGCTGTATGAAATAATCTTCTGAAGCTGCATTCTTTGGAGTGAAAACGACGCAACAGTTGGGAAAATGATGAACCTCGTCTCAAATGATTGACCCGATCGCTGACTCTTCGAAGTTGGTGATAAGAAAAATACTAAAATTAAGCAAATCATAAAAATTTTAGCACATAAGGCATCAACGATAAAATTTAAGGAAGTCGATTAGTATTGTTTTGTTAAGCATAAACTGTTTACAAAATATTGTCTTGATAAAAGTGTACCTTTCTCGCTTCCTGATAGGTCCGAAATAAAAATAAAGGTATTTGTTGTTGATCGATGACAGGAATCGAGTAACTTAATTTCCTGCTATAACGTCATAAAAATCTATAAATAGCGCAAAGTTTGCTTTGAACCTGTTTAAAACAGGACTGTTTTCTCGATCTTTGAAAATCGAAAAAACCTTAAAATAATCATAATAGGAAAATTATGCAGGAGAATGTATACTATAGTATTACTCTCTCGAGGTATGTTTTATTTCACTTCCAAAAATGGTCATATCGAAAATTATTACTTGCTGGTCCTGAGAAAACTCTACGTAAGAGAGCTGTACAATAATCGCGTGATGATAACTATCGGGCGTGAATAATAGACGGCGTCGGTTGATAAGAGACTTGAGCCGTTACAGTCGAAGATTTTAAGGCCTACAATATAGTTATTAGAGATATTATATATGCCGGACGTTTTGCACATTTAAGAATAAGCCGTTGTTTTCAAAATTAGTTTAATTTACACAATAAAATGCAAACTCAATTTTTTTTTGGTGATCCTTTTTGAGTCTTAGTGTGGTTATGTTCCTATAATTTCAGTGTTCTCTCGGAGCTAACAATTTATCAAATTTTATACACGAAGGGATTGCGTTCTGGCACTGTGTGGTGGAATTTTTTAGTTCTCGGTCTTAAGTATTGGCAAGCTAGAAAAATCGGACAATATCGTGAAAAAATTGTCAAATGTACAGATAGGTGGGACTATAAGTTATAGTCTATAACCGTTAAAGAGACAAATTACACAGATTCAAAAAATTAATCTTTTATGTCACGACATCATGATTTGAACACACGTTCCGTCTACACGTGTATGCAGAACAAACAGGCAATTTTTGTTTTTCAAGCACCAAAAGATGATTAAGCGAGTATAAATTCTTTAAAAGTAATTTGCTCTCTGTTTCTAAAAGCATCTTGTGTGGCGATAAGTGAAATGTAAAAACGAAATGTATAAAATTTTGAGATGTGAACAATGAACAGGCACAAATCACACGAGTCGAGAAGCATAAATTCCGATGTTTGCCGATCAGAGTATTTGAGATTAAATTTAAATTGAGTAAAAAAATATTTTTTTGCGCCACCCCAATTATTTATAAATGCAATGCACAGCATGAAATACGATTTGGTAACATTACAAAATCGGTTAGGCAATTTAATAATTTGATTGGGCTAAAACGAATTTCATGTGCTATGAAACCGTTCAACCTGTGATCGTAGGGCTATCAGAAAACAAATATTTTCTATCATTGAAGATATTCGATCTCAACCAATCTGATCCAGAAAAAACACTGGGATTTTATGCCTAGAACTCTTGTTTTGCTTTCATGTCAAGAATCTAACATTATAACATTTACTTTTTTATACATTTAACTATCGACCCCTATCAGTGATGCCTATCAGCGCAACACCTAATTGTCGTATAGAAAACACCAGAAGGCAAAATGAAAACAGTTTTCAAAATTGCTGGAATGTGATTAAAGTCACTGTAATACTGAAGCTTTTTTTATGAAAAAATGTATCAGGAAATCGCGACCAAAAATTAGAGAACAAACATGAATTTAAGACGTTCGTCGTGCAACAGAAGAAATGTGTTGTCACATAAATATCGACAAAATGTAGTTGTTGGAAAGTGCGTTTAGAGAAAATTATTAATAGTCGCCAGAAAAATTTTTTACTAAAACAAAAATATACCTTGGACAACATTGGCATAGGCTTTAGGGTCGTTGGAACAATATGTAGCCACGCTACGTTGCTAATATTTTAACAACAATTTCTAATCAATTGAATTCAAGAAAATGAAATGCATATCTAGTATAGAAATTTATAATAATTTATTTTATGCTTATTTTTGTTTCTGATTGGCTTCTGGAATTTGGCTTCCAAGATGAACGAATACGGTTTGCGTAAAATAAGCGGTGCGCTTTGAGTGGATTGTAGTTATGAAAAGACGAAAAAAGAACAGCATGTCATATTTTTGCCTTGTGAATGGTTAACTTTTTACTCGAAACTGATTATTGGTCAATCAGAAGTCTCAAATTTTTGATGGACCTGAGCTAAGCAAAAACTAAGACACATAACAAAAGCGTGATATGCTGTTCATTCTGTACAGAATTTTCCAGGGATTATGAATTTTGTTTTAATTTAAAATTTTCCGACATAACCACGGTCTGATAAGTTAAAATTGACATTCTCAAAATAAAGGTAAGTGGAACATTGTTCAGTATTTATCTTTATAAGAGTAGTAATTTATTCGTGGTCCAGAGTTTTTCATCGAAGACCTAAACTGGCAATTGGGATTTTATTTTGGACAGCGTTTACGATAACAGAAGCCATGGTTTCGATTAAACGAGTTCAAGAAAATATTACTACTCGCTGAAAAACCTCCAATGGAAGAAAAATCGGGAAAATTGCTGTTGAATTTGAAGATTTATCTGCATATATTTTCATGGTGCAACTGAACCATTTTTCAAAAAATCTAAACCTGCGCAAGTCACCCGAGGCGATTTAGTTGGTATTATTGGCCCAGTTGGCTGCGGAAAATCATCGTGTTTTTCAAAGTCCCTCGGAGAAATGCAACTGAAAGGAAATTATAAGTGGGACAAACCGTTTGGATATTGCCCACAGGAATCGTGGATTTTTGTTGGACTCTATTAGAGAGAATATCTTCGATTGGACGAGCAAATTTAACAAAAAAGTATTCAGAAGTTATTAAAGTTGTTGCCTGGAACCAGATTTTGAAAATTTTCAAGATAAAGATCAAACATATTTGGTTGAAGGGAGTTACAATTAAGTCAGGTGGAAATTCGGAAAGTTGAAATTTTGAATTTCAGAAATTTGTCTTAAAAATATTATCATGTTACATGATTCATGTACCTACAAAAATAACATAAAAAAATTAAGAGTTTTATTATATCGAAAATGATGAGCTGAAAATATTTTCTTTAATATGAGTCATAATTACATTCCGAAAGCAGTTAAATTAATAACATACGCAGATTTAAGTTACCAAATTAATTTCAATTTTAAGAAAAACAATACAGTGAGTAATTCTGCGTAGGTTTGTTTGTGCTGTCTTCGTACAGATCAACTTCAGAAAACAATAAAATTGCAACGTACGCAAATATGTTATATGAAGCATTTCTATGTTTTGAAACGAATCTTTCAAAGAAAATATGTTTATTTGGAAAAGCATCATCTTCGATATCCCTTTAGGAGGAAGAAAGATATTTTCTAGTTGGTCTAGTACATTATGTACGTTAAGTAGTACAATGTACTAGACCAAACTAGGAAATATCTCTATTCTTCCTCGTACAGGGATATGATTTTAATAGTCACATAAAAACATCGAGAATAACAATAAAATTTATAAACGATGAAATGAACTGAGTTTTCCAGTCCAGAGTCTGGCTTGTGGAATCCAGACAAATAAATGCTCAATATGTACTAACCGCTTGAGTTTCAAATTTGCGTTGAAACCAAAAGTGATTCATTCAAAAATGATTGTATAGAAATATTTGATTTTTGCAATTTGGCTGGATGTAATAAAATGAATTTTAACCCTCCTTATTGACCAATATATCAGTTCAAATAAAGAATCCATGGGGGTCTTAAAAAAACCTGTAACCAGCCTAACTTGACTAGCAAATAATAATAATTATCCGATTTTCAAAAGGATACATTATATACATTATACAGTAACTCTTCATGGAGTTAATCATTTTCTACTTAAACATCATTAAGTACGGTTTTTTTTTGAGAACTTAAATGACTCTTTAAAACTTAAATCAAGGCTTAATCTGCCATTAAGTATTTTGGACTTAAATATATTTTTTTTCACTATTTAAAGGAAAAAAGTATTTTTTTTTCTAAATAATATAAAAAAATATTCAATGAGAAAAAAGTATTTTTTTCGTAATTAAATAGAAATAATTTTTTTGGTACGTTATCAAAATTTTTTACTTTTTATTCAATTGAAAATGATGCCTTTTCCAAGCTTTTCAGACATGGGCACTGGCCGTTTTGGCTGAAGCACTTCCTCCTTTACATTTTCAGCGTTCAAAATGTTCGTTTGATTATTGTGTACACTTTCGAGGCCGTCACTATATAAGCGCAAAAGCAAATAATACTTAATGATCTTTATTTATTTTTGTGTACTTAATGATAATTAAGTCCGCCCTCTGGGGCGACTTAATTAACATTAAGTACACAAAAAAAATAAAGTTCATTAAGCATATTCTACTTTTGCAATCATTGTAATCATTATTGAATTAATTTGAAATTATCGATATTTTCAAATTTGCAAATAAGCCGAAAACGACTTTATCAGATTAAGTACAACGAATCACTTTAGTCTTGAACCAATTGAACTAACTTTAAAATAAGGTATATGGATTACCGGACCTCAGAGTACAAAATCCTAAATATTTGAATGATACAAACAACGCAAGAATATTAGCACCCAATCATAACCCTTGACGTCGGAAATAGGCCGATTTCATTTGGTCAGGTTGAGAAAAATCAACCAATAAAATGCTCCAGATTTCGCATTTTCAAATATTTAGGATTTGTAACTCTGAGGTCGCGGTAATCCATATGTTAAATTATTATTTGGCTCATCCGACAGTGGCAGAATTGTATAGTCTATACAGTATAGAGATGCTCTTTGACCGGATCTTCTTATCTCCATACGGTTATTTAACCACAATTAATTCATTCACAATGGAAATTTCCACCTATTCAAAGTGGCGGACAAAAAGCCCCGAATTAACTTGGCTCGAGCGTTATTCTGACGCAGAACTTTATTTACTAGAACGATCCTCTCGCCGCTGTCGATACAAAAGTTGCCAATATATTTTTTGAAAAATGTCATCACAAATTATCTTAAATCTAAAACTGTGATTATGGTGACCCATCACGTTGACTTACTGGAAAATGCTGATAAAATCATCTGCTTGTGATTCTGGAAAAATTATATTTGATGGCAATATCCAGATTCTAAAAAAATAGCAAAAATGATTTTTTGAAAAGTTAGAATATGAGGAATCAGACGTGGAAGAAAATTCGCCAAAGCAAGAAAATAAAACAAATTTACAAACGGAGGAGGGTATTATTACAGATGAGGAAGAAAAATTGATGGTGAACTTGATTCAGTTTCTTTAAACTATTTGTTCATGTGTGGCTCAAAAAGCTCTAGTTTATCTCTGGCTGTTTTGTATGTTTTTGACTCAAGCGGTTTCAAGTTTTTGTCCGATCTTTCAACTTGCTGTGTACTCGGACAATACTGGAGACATTCAAGTAGATACTGTATTTGAGTTAAATATAACTTGTGACGAAAAACGTTATTAATTCCAAAGTTATTATGGATGATCTTTACGGTACAACAGGGATTTTTGGACTGGTATTTGATTGTTTCGATAGGCCGGGATTAATAACTCAAGAAAATCACATTGCTTAATCAAAAATATTTAATTTTGTTATTAAAAATCTGACACTTCTGGACTTGGTTAGCTTTGAAATTCACATTTTTGAGTTTCACTTAAAATTCCATATGAAAAACATTGAATAGAAATTTGACCAAAATAAATCAATGAATTCTGCGAAAAAAAATGGTAGGAAAATCAAAATTTAAACATGGGTATTTTTTTTATGAACAGAAATGAGGCTTTTTATATGTAACCAGATTTAACATTTTTTTCATTGTGAAACCACAGCGCTGTAAAATAGAGGCAAATCTCTCATACTTAACTCAAAATAAACCGCAATATATAACTTTTTATTCAACCACAGTAAAATCATAAAATGACAATTATGTCTCCGGGGGGAACTGTTTGATGATCAGTGTCGATGACAGAAGATTGTTTTAACAACACTCTCCTGTCATAGAACAACCTCACATGAGAATGTCTTTGACAGCAGACATTCAAGCGCGCGGCATTTTGATTGAAAAATTACAAAAAAAATTTTATTCAGACAAAATTATTTTTTAAATGATATAAACGAAATTCTTGGAACGTTACGAATAATGTTTTAAAAAAATTAATTCAATATCTTGACATATTGTTCCAAGGGAGTGACACAAAATCCGGAGAGAGATATCAGTGTAGTGTAGAATAGGGATTTGAACCGATGAGTGAGTGTGGAGGCCCGCCTATTGGCCAATGAGGGACGGTTATTTCCCGGTAAATAAATTCTCACGGTTTTTGTGTTCACTTCCTCTGAACAGGATATAAGGACGTGACGCTATTATAACCGATTTCAAAAAGGTCCGAAAATCATTTAAACACATTTATTGGTTCAAGCGATATGCGATTCTCAATATGCTATCAAGTCGCTTTATTGCCCTCTCCCAAAGATTTGGTCCCTCAAAAACACGGGGGTGGAGAACCAACGCGGTTTCAAAAAACGACGTGGCCGATTAGGTCTTAGATAGCTCAAAACTGTGCACAAATATCAGTGAATTAATACAAAAAATAAATTGATCTGAATCAGACCGTTGCTCATTTTTCTCAGACCTTTGTTTCTATTTTTTGACAAAAACTAATAATTAAACAAATTTCAGTAATCTTAGAAAATCTAGAAAAATAAAAACATTGGTCTATTATAAACAATTTTTATGTTAATATTTAATTAGATAATTGTGCTCAGTTTGAGCTATTTGAAATCTAAATCGGATGACTTGTTTTCAAATGACGCGTCGTTTTCTCACTTCCCGTGTTTTTGAGGAGCCAAATCTTTAGGAGAGGGCAATAAAGGGATATTACTAGTATGCTTCAGATGCAACAAAGATTGTATAATTCCAAAAAAATGATTTGGGAACTTTTGAGAAAAAGAGATCGCCTTCTAAAACGTTCATACAATTACGAAAAAACATATCACATTAAAGACAATGAAAAACAACTTCCCAGGCTGTGTTCTTTGCGATTTTCGCCCCAATTTCATCCCAGATTATAAATATATTTTGAAAATCGCCAGTTGTTTTTCTAGAGCCACCCTTGGAACTAAAATTTTAAAGAAAAATCAGAAAAAAGCCTGAATTTCCATAAAAACTATCCTAAATACATTTAACTATTTTTGATATTTCGACCATGCATGTTCATACCAAAATAAGTTACAGTATTCAGTTGTCAACATCACTATGAGAACATGTCAAAATGTCCACGATGTTTCTATAGCCTCAGTAATAAAAGCCTCAATGGATTTTTTCCACGCGAATCCTTCAGGCGTGTGATGAATAGATTCACGAAAGATTTGGGAATTGTTTGACGAAAATTAATCGAAGATACTGACGAAACGTTGTACGTGTGGATGTTCAACTTATTGGAATCATGACAGTAACAGTGGCAACAATGTGGGTTTTCGATAGTTATTAGTCATCCTTATGCATAATGATTCTTTTTTATAAGACAGTACTACATAAAAACAGCAAAGAAAAAGATTACAAATTGAGGAATAAAGTCCTGCAGCGGGCCGCTCAAATATAATGACAACAAAATACTTCTGGAGTTAGTCGGAAGCAGGCTTGTAAAAAGGATGGGTTTGCGTGGGTTTCCATCCCTTTTTCGCGTAGTTTAAGCAAAAGATAGAAGAAAAATGGGGATGGGATAGAAAATCCCGGTCGGGGATCAGTCCCTTCACAAGGCTGGTCGGAAGGTATTACTTCCAAGGCCATTTTTAGATGTGGGATTCGTGATAAATTTTTGTTCATAATGGTTTTCAATTTGGTATATGGATAAATGGCCCTTAACCGACATATCGTGACTATTTGATGAATGCGGAATCCGAACCATTTGATTGGTTGTTTTGCCAAATCTGACCAATGAAATCGGCCTATTCTGCAACCCAGGGTTTCTATGGGGTGCTAGGTATCTCGCGTGTGTTTGTATAATACAAATTAGTCACGATCTGTCAACTGAGGTCTTAAATCCATATTACCTTCAAGAAATTTCAAAACAATAAAATATATTTTCAAAAAATGAGAATTATAATTATAAATCGATTTGGTTTCTCAGGAGATTATAAACTAAAATTTTTATTCAGTTTTTACCTCCACTTTGCTCGAATCCATGAAAAAAGATCAATTTAACATCAAGGACCCTGGATATATAAATAATTCATTTCAGGCCCTCAGTGACTATTTGAATGATACAAAACAACAAGGGGATACTAGCACTAATCAAAACCTTGGGATTGCAGGATAGGCTGATTTAATAGGTTTAGATTTAGGCAGATCCAGCCAATTAAAAGCTCGGATTCCGCATTTCCAAATAGTCACGATCTTCGGTGAAGGGCCCTGAACCATATTTTTCGATTTTTGTGTGGAGTCCCTGGAGAATTTTTTTTCTTATATTTCATAGCCAGGATTGCCTCAATTGCTTTATACTATTATCTGAGTCAAAATTAGGGTTCGGACCGCGAGAAACAAAGGCCAAGAAGTAAAACCGATATTAAATTACTAATATTATATGAAAAAGCGCTCTTAGATTAAATCAGTGCTGATTATCATCAAATCAGTGCTATTATGAATCATAATTAATGACTCATAATTCGACTTTCAACAGTCGAAATTACAATCCACAAATTTCACTTTTTACTAAGGAGAATTATCAATTCATAATTGCGTGAAAATTCATTATCTGAAAGCGAATCTCCCAAAATAAAGAGTAAATCACTCGCTTTAGCGCTTATATTTTTTAATCTGAAAAAGGGAATTAAAACCGAATTGAAGGAATGAATCAATCACCTGTTTTTGCATCACTTTTCTGAAAGTATAAATGTGTATCTTGGTCAAGCATTCAAATTAAAGATTGGATGACCAAGAAAATGAATGAAAATCAGACATTTTTGGCTCCATTTGTGACGTTTATCCATTTAAATAGATGGCTAATGCCCGATTAGCATTTTCTATGCTGCATATTTTCATCATATTTGTCGTAAGTGTTTGAAACCTAGTTTCGATATTTAACGGCAACTTCAAACATTTTCGATAAAAACATCGGAAATTTAAATTGAAAATTCCTTAATTTTCCGGAATTTTTTTACATGTCATTTTTTGCGTTCAAAATGTCTTGTGGCCTATCTGAAAAACCTATACGTCAATATGTTTTGTCGATTATCTTTAACTTCCATGCGTATTTTTCTTATAGCCTTTAAACATCGTGAATAACCATTCGGTATATCGATACGGGGGCTCCTGTCCTTTTTACTAGATTTTAGCCAATTTTTATTATTAATTCAGCTTTTGGCAAACGAACTCATCCGATTGAAATTCTAGATAGCTTAAACAAAGCACAATTATCTGGTTAATAATTTGAATTTAAAAAATTGGTCCGAATCCGACGATTGTTACCAATTTTTTTAAGAAAAACTAGTAATAATCAATTTCAAGTAATCTCAGAAAATAGATGAAATAAATTAGTCCGAAAACCAATTTTTTTTATTTTATTTTTCACGAAGATATTTGTGCTCAGTTTAAGCTATCTAAGGATGTTATCGGATGAGTTGTTTTTTAAAAGCCGAATAAATAGAAATTTGGGCTCAAAAACTAGTAAAAAAGGGACCAGGACCCCCGTAATTGATTAAGAGGCCTGGTACCCAAGGCTTGGTTGAAAGATCGTGACTATTTGAATGATACAAAAAAGCCGGGATACTAGCATCCAAAACCCGGATTGTACAATATGCCGATTTCCGGTCAATTTGGGCTGAGCCAACCAATCAAATGTTCAGATTAGGCATTTTTCAAATATTCCGATCTGTCGGTTAAGGGCCCTTGATCAATATTATAATACGGATAACAACCCGTTTAACCCGAGAATTATTTTTGCCATCTTTTTGAGTTGCAAGATTTTTTTGCAGACAATTTTCAGCAAAAATCTGCTCGGATCCCTGCCCTGTTTCAATTACTGATGTTTTAGGTTGACTTTCGTAATTATTTATGACAATGAAGATAAATCAAAAGATACTATCGCTTACAGCTTCGACAATTGGGCTTAGTCTTCAAAAAAACTTATATTTTACTTGGAACTTTTCAATGGTTTATTCGAAAATCATGCGAGGCGGAAAATGACACTCACAAATCTAGAAAGAATTCTAGAATATTCTTTATTGCCAGACGAAGACGAAAACGACGACATAAATTCACCGAGAAAAAAGTGAGTTTCAATCGTAAAGAAGCTAAACCGAACCTGAAGACATTATCAACGAAAAAAATATCGTAACCGAAAATTCCAACGGAAAAATCAGCTTTGAATCATTAATTTTGGCTATAAAAATAACAAAATGGTTTTGAAAGATTAAATCTAGAAATAAAAGCAGGAGAAAAAATTGGAATTGTCGGAAAGAACAGGTGCTGGGAAAATTCGATGATTCGAGCATTATTCAGAATGAGAAATCCAGCAAAAGGAGATATTATTTTAGATGGAAAAAGTGCCATATCAAGGATTGGGTTTTGAATTTTTACGGACAATCCTATTCGTGGAGTTTTTGTTGACCAATCAGAAAGAAAAAAAACTTCAAAAAATAGCACAAATTTGGAAATGGATTCCAACTATCTCGATGCAATTGATGAAAGCTATTACTGTATATGATAACAGGTGTGTAAGGTTTTACCTTCTTTTTTCCAAATTGGATTTCATTTGATTTCCGCCGTTTTGATGTGTTGAATCTGAAAAACTTACGTCTTCTCAGATTCAACCAATCAAAACGGCGGAAATCAAATGAATCCAATTTGAAAAAGAAGGGAAAAACCTTACACCCTGTACAGTATATCCTATTTATTTCACAGTTCTCCTCAAAATCTCGCATGCGAACACAGTGACGAAATAAGGAATTTCAAAAATAAAAAATCGGTTTTAATGTGTTTAAGCTATTTTGTAGAGAATTTTTTTTTGGTCATTTAAGACGAAGGATTTTTTTCTTCGAAAATTATTCAAAAAAAATTGATTTTCCGGTCAATTTTTCATGATTTTACAGGTAGTCTCGAATCCAGTTCTAGCGAAGCCGTATGAAGTGCTAGAAGGCTGATTTTTTGGTCAGTGAAAATTAAGCGTTTTTCGGTTAGCCGTTTTTTTTGATTGAGGGTCGGCGACCAATAATTTGACCTCTAATGACCGGTCAAAGTTCAAGGTCAATCTCAAGTTCAGCGTATAGACTTGAAAGTACCCCCAAAGAATTGGAAGGGTCCGACTTTCTGATAAGCGTATTAGAACTATGGGCAATTAATACTTGTTAGGTCGCTGAAGTGCAAAAACTGGTCAAACCCGAAGGTCAATCTTAAGTCGAAGAATTTTGCCTCTCTAGCGACCTACAGTTTAATAATTGACCCATAGTTTCTAATACGCTTATGAGAAAGTCGACCCTTCCGATTCTTTTGGGGGTACTTTCAAGTCTATAGCGATGAACTTGAGATTGACCTTGAACTTTGACTGTCATTAGAGGTCAAATATGTGTCGCCGACCCTAATCAGAAAAACGGCTAACCGAAAAACGCTTAATTTTCACTGGCCAAAAATCACG
>SCLH01001159.1:52902-90554 GCA_004367855.1 Oikopleura vanhoeffeni | reverse complement strand
TTGGTCGTGAACCAATTAAGCGTTTTTCGTTAGCCGTTTTTTTTGATTGAGGGTCGGCGACCAATAATTTGACCTCTAATGACCGGTCAAAGTTCAGGTCAATCTCAAGTTCAGCGTATAGACTTGAAAGTACCCCCAAAGAGAATTGGAAGGGTCGACTTTCTGATAAGCGTATTAGAAAACTATGGTCAATTATATACTGTTAGGTCGCTGGAAGTGCAAAAACTGGTCAACACCAGGTCAATCTTAAGTCGGAATTTTGCCTCTCTAGCGACCTTACAGTTTATAATTGACCCATAGTTTCTATACGCTTATGAGAAAGTCCGACCCTTCCGATTCTTTTGGGGGTACTTTCAAGCTATAGATGAACTTGAGATTGACCTTGACTTTTGACTGGTCATTAGAGGTCAATATTGTCGCCGACCCTAATCAGAAAAACGGCTAAACCGAAAACGCTTAATTTCACTGGGCCAAAAATCAGCCTTCTAGCACTTCATACGGCTTCGCTAGAACTGGATTCCAGACACATGTGAAATCACAAAAAATTGACCGAAAAATCGATTTTTTTTGTGACAAAGTTTTTTGAAGAACAAAAAAAATCGTACTTCTTAAATTCGGTTCGGACCGGGAGAACCGAGGCCAAAATAACACCGGATATGCAAATGCGGCTATGGGTGAATCAGTGCTGAAAAAATGTTGAGAAGAAAACAAAAAATTCTGAGAGATAAATATTTCATACGGCTTCGCTAGAACTGGATTCCAGACTACATGTGAAATCACAAAAAATTGACCGAAAAATCGATTTTTTTGTGAAAAGTTTTTGAAGAACAAAAAAAATCCTACTTCTTAAAATTCGGTTCGGACCGGGAGAACCAGAGGCCAAAATAACACCGATATGCAAATGCGACTATGGGTGAATCAGTGCTGAAAAAATGTTGAGAAGAACAAAAAAAAATTCTGAGAGATAAATATCGATTTTTTTCGATTAAAAACGCCAAGAGCGTGAGTCACGTGACCGCAACGAAATTTGGGTTTAGACAGGATTGATAATTTTTAAATAAATTTGAAGAAAATTTTTTTGTCATTTGATGAGAAAATTTAACCATCGAAAATGGCGAAAATTCGTAGGCGGAAAGCTTTGAAACCAAAAAATATTATAGAGGGAACGTTAGGAATAGTTTTTTTTTTTATTTAATCCTAAATTTTCTGATTAAAATAAAATATAATTGGTGGTAGTTTGCGGGTAAATTCAAATATTGATTTTTAACTTTCAAACCTTAAATTCCCCGCAAAATTCTCTAGAATAAAAAAAAAATTGATATTTTTGCAAGTTTTTAAATTCTATCCTAGAATTGATAAATTATCAACGCATTATGCGGTCAAATTGTCAAATAAATTAAGATTCTTTGAAACTTCGAATTGCCTTCTTATAATACAACTTATTTTATATCCCCAAATATAATTGACCCCAAATATATGATATATCCCTTTAACACCTTTTGCTTAATCTGAGAGATGTGGGTTGAGGGAGCCAATCCTAACACTCCTAAGACCCCTCGTAGCCACTCATGAAGCAGCTTTTTAGCCCACATCTCCCAGATTAAGCAAAAGGTGTTAAAGGGATATACTAAAAAATCTCAAGCCTTCACAGAAATGTCGCTCCTAGCTTTACGAAGAAATATTTCTATCATCCCACAAGAACCATTTATATTTTGCGACTCGTTCAGAAGAAATGTGGATCCACTTGGACAATTTGGCGATTCTGAAATTTGGAGTGTTCTAGAAAATGTTGGATTATCTGATAAAGTGAAAGAAAGTGAAAATGCATTAGATTATCATCTTGAGGAAAAAGGATCAAACTTGTCAGTTGGAGAAAAACAACTTTTGTGTCTAGCAAGAGCCACTTTGAAACATAATAAAATTTTATTAATAGGTAAATTTAACAAAAGTTCAATAAATACTATTCCTCGATATCGCACATTTATGTATCATTCATTTTCCGCGAATATGCACTGAAAATTCAGCATTTGGAAAATCAACTCAAATTGAGTTACTCAATTTAATATTTTCGAGAAAATTGTACATGAGAATTCTAAAATTTTGTATGTGTTTTAGAAATTATAAACGGAAATTAAATGTTTTAACCCGTGTGAGCACAGAGCCTATATATCCAGTGATCTAAAACGGGATGAGTTTTCAATCCCGATCCCGCCCGGTCCCGACTCATAATTTTTTTTTCAATCCCGATCCCGCCCGGTCCCGACCTAAGTCGAAATTTCCAATCCTGATCCCGCCCGATCCCGACTCGGGATCCCGATCCCGTTTTAGAACACTGTATATATCGACTCGAGCATACTTAAAATCATATAAAAACGGCAAAAAAAGCACTGTAGAATTGTCTCGTCCGAATACATCATAAAACATTTTGCGGCGATTCCAAAATAATAGTTTATTTTTTTAGCAAATTTTGTTCAAATATTACGGGGGGGGGTTGATTTTTTGAGATTTTTTTCTGAACTTTTACTTCTAAAAAAAACAAATGCAACCTATTAAGTTAATCAAAATTTGAAACCAGCCAGTTTTTAGGAAAGTGTTTTGTCCATGGTTGACATTCAAAACAAAGATTAAATGTTATGCAGGAATTTTAAGTATTTCACGAAAATATTTTAATTATTAAAAAATTAATTCAAGCAATCAAATATTGTCCACAGAGTCACTTGATTAGTATATCGACCCAGAAATAATATCAGAAGTGTACTAATCTGCTTTTATAGGGGAAAATAGGTAGAGGGTCTTTCTTCACGCTTTTTTGCGTGAAAAAAAACCCAGTTTTCTTCACGCATTTTTGATGCGTGAAGAAAAATCCAAGTTTCCTTCACGTATTTTTTAAAAATTTCTAGATAAAAATATTTTCGATGAAAAGTTTAATTTTATTTTTATGTACGTTTTAAAATAGAAATCAGTGAGACTTTCGATTTGTCAGAAAACTGCAAAACACAACTCTTCATTTCACCTCCAACACCAGGCTTCGGCATGCCGGGTTAAAACGGCACCCACTAGCTGAGCCTTTCCCAAAAACGAATTTACCTAACCCTAATTCTAACTCTTTCAAGATAAGATTGTTTATTGTTTGTATAGAAGATTACTGTGTACACTTAGGGCATGGCAAAAATTCATATTGGAAAAAACCTAGAGTTGGTACGAAAAAAATAATGTTTTCATCCAAACCCTTTTTTTCCTGACAAACAGTTTTTCATGATTTTGTACTGTGTACACAGGACATAATCTTACCTGACTCCAATTTAAACCCGTTTAGCATTTAGTTTAACAATTAACAGTGTTAACAGTTAAAAAAAAACTCAAAAATGCATGTTTTTTTCACGCGCGTAAAAAAAAACTCAAAAACATAGGTTTTCTTCACGCACAATGCGTGAAGAAACGCTCGAGACCGGAAAATAACCATTTTTTATAAAAAATTGTGATTTTTTCATCAAAATTTTAAACCTATTTGAAAATAATTTTTGATTGATTATATGGATTACCGGACCTCAGAGTACAAATCCAAAATATTTAAATAATACAAACAACGCAAGATATTAGCACCGAATTAAAACCCTTGATTGCGGAATAGGCCGATTTCATTGGTCAGGTTGAGAAAGGATCAACCGATCAAATGCTCAAATTTCGCATTTTTCAAATATTTAGGATTTGTACTGTGAGGTCCGGTAATCCATATATAGACCAAATCAAAAAAGGATGACGTAGATAAGATCCTTGTGCATCGATTCCGATAGCAAAATAATTTGTGTACACCACTGTGAGCTTGTATCACGTGATATGCTCTACCTTGCTCTTATCAGTAAATTTTCTAGAACTAAAAATTAAAATTCTAGAATATCAAATTTCGGATGCAAAAATATATCGTTTTAACTTCCTTATGCAACATAAATTGAAACTCCAACTACCTTTATATAGGCTCTGGTACCTTGGCGGAACTTTTTATTCTGTGCTCATAGGGGTTAAGCATTCGAAGATTGTCCTTCACCCGATAAAAAAATAATTTCTTAATTTTCAGACCTCATGAAGCCTTGTATTATTTACGGGTTTTTTAAATAAAATCAACTGAAAAAATTGACGTTAAAAAAAAAACATTATTTTTCATTCGGCACAAAGTTGTTGAATGTTTCTTAAAGATTACTTGAACTTAAGGGGGTCGGTGCATTTTGACAGATACGGATATGGGCTCTCGATGAAAAATTTTCAACTGGGTTTATATATTCTTCTCAATATACCATCAAAGTGATATTTTATAATCCAGGCAACTTTTGTAACTACAGAATTTTCGAATTATTGCTTTTTAAGAAAATTTTGAGCTCTAATTAAACTTTTCGAATTCGACAAATTATGAGAATCTTTTGAAAAAAGTTCCGAACATTATAAAAAAATGCCTTATTTTTTGTTCAAATTTTTTCTCAATATTTGTTTCAAATCAACGAATAATATTCTATAAAATGACCACTTTAACTTTTCGCCTAGGTGACCACATATTTTTTGTATGCTATTTGAAAAATCCTATGACATAGTTTTGTGATTTTTGGTCAAAAATAATTGGAAATATTTTGAAAATTATCCTCATTTCTTGTTCAAAACTTTATTCAAATATGTCCTCGTTCTGTTTTTTGCTCTTGTTAATACTCTGGATCATAATTTTTGCAACGAAACTACGGTCTGGGAGAAATCCATCGAAGCCCTCTTTTATCAAGAATTAAAAAAAAATTCACAGCAACTTGCCAAATTGGTAAGCCGATCCATCAACTTCGTAAAATTTATTTCATTAAACTCATGAAAAAGATATTACTTTTGATGTCCTAAAATTTCGGACTTTTTTCAAATTTAAAATTTTCGATTTTGACGTAGAAATCGTATAAAAACAAATTTAATAAATTTTAACCGGTGGTCAAGACCGTTTTTTACGGTTTCCAATTAATAATAAATTAATTTTACTATAATTTAGACACCTACAATAGCAAACGCGTTTGGAGTGTTTTTTCAAAAGACGATTTATAAAGTAATAATAATCGATCTGAAAAAAACTGATTAAACGAAGTAAGCTCAAAAGTAACTACTTTTGTTCGAAAGAATTTTTATCCGAAAATTTTGAAGTGGCAAAAAGTTTCCTATCAAGAAAAAATGAAAAAGTGTTAATCTGTCAAAATGCACCGACCCCTTTTAGTGTGCATATGTGTGCATATGTGTGCTAATATGTTCAAGTGATAATAGGTTTTTGTTAAACATTTTGTATCAAAAAGGAAAATTCCAGGGTTAACTCTCAACAGATATTACGAAAAATTGATCTCATAGAATTTAAAAATTACTGATTATTATCTTTAATCTATTAATAATTGCCAATTATTTATTGGTAATTGAATAATTTAGACGAAGCTACAGCGAATGTGGATTTACAGACGGATGATTTTATTCAGAAAACGCTTTCAAAAGAATTCCAAGATTCTACAGTTCTGACAGTAGCTCATCGATTAAAAACAATCATAAATTCAGATCGAGTACTTGTCCTTGATCACGGAAGAATAATAGAATTTGATACACCATTGTCGCTCCTCAAGGTTTGTTTTTACAAGTAACTCATGATTCATGACTGAATCATGAGTCATGAACAGTGGTCTCACTGTTTTTCGCTAAATTTTTTTCAAAATTTTATTGTAATTGTTTTTTAAGGATACAAAATCGTCATTTCATGCTCTTGTGAGAAGTAGTAAAGATTCGAAAAATCTGTATAAAGCTATTGGTCTGAATGGAACGCAATTTTGAAATGAAAATTGGATAATAGAATTTGAATTGTTCTGAATAAATGCCTTGTATTAAGTATTCTGAATACTGCAATAAAAAAATAATAAAAACTTAATTTTATTCCGCGGCTTGTATTTGGACTACAAACCTTTAAGTTCAAAATACTGAGGACAGCATCTTATTACGGCCATGATAATCGTCTGGTTCATAAACATAAGTTATATCTTCAATCCTGGAAGAGTGTCTGTTTTTACTGAAATAAGCAAGACTTACATAGAAATGTTAAAGCAGGAACTCTTCCTCAATTTTATATATGATTTTTTTAAAATTGCAAATTTCATGATGTTTTTATGATAAAAATAAAGTTTGAATAATAAAACTAAGAAATCTGGCTCGTTTTTATGGCTCAGAAAGCATTTTGACGTTTTTATCAAGATTGAAAGGGTTCTGGGTGCTAACACAGCAATTTGCTGAGGATTTTCGACTACTTTTTGCAGCCCGATAACTTTTGTTTGAAATGTTGGAACGTAAAAATAAAAATAATTATTGTTGCGTGAACACTGTTTATGATTTTGAGACATGTCAATTTATATCAAAAATCGTAAAAAACTCGTAAAACATTTTACGAAAACGATTTCTTTAATCCTCAATTTCTCTCGCAAAGTTTATTTTCAAGTCAATTTAAAATTTTAAAATAAACCAGAAACATTTTTAACCACCATATGTTGTCAAATATATAAACAGTTTACGTTCGGGTCAATCGTAAAACTGAAAAAAGTGACTTTCGTAAAGTTTGAAAGAACTGTTTTATTTTATTCCGAATTTTTTTTTCTGGTCAAAAAATATTAAGCACAGAAAAGAATAATAAATTGGCAAGACAGTCATTCATTTTTCAAATCATGCCGAGACACCTGTTTCACATTTTGTCATACAATTCTGTATTTCTAACAAATTTTAATTAGTCGCAATATATTTCTTGGGGCCGATTCACCCAGGAATTCTATTTGTATGTTTAATTTATCTAACAAATAAAGATAATTTGTAGATGCAATCCAGCACCCAGAACCCTCTTAAGGGCAAGAAGCTTTTCGATTTTTATTTAATTTGTTTTGGTTACACTTCTTATTTCAAGATTTTCGAAAAACAGCTATCAGATGAAACAGGGTAAGTTTATTCAGATTTTTGTATGAATTATTTTTAATACCTTTGAATCGTCGAAAAATTGAGGTTTTCGGTGTGTAGAATCTACACTGTAGATGGCTTATTTTTCAAATATAAATCGAAAAGTTCATCCGTTTTGACTATTTTACGAAATGTTTGTAGTAAATTATTAGAAAAGTGTTCAAAGAAACTATTTTATGAAGAAAAATATTTTTTTACTGAATATTTTTAAATCAGAAAAAAAAGTTGTACTGACATTTTATTAAAAAATAGTTTTTATAAATCCTGGTGGACTTATACATTTTGTTTTTGATTTCCCTACCTTATATAGTTCTTAGATGAACCAATTATGGTGGAGTGACTGATAAGGAGACCCAGTGGGTCTGAAAGCAAACTTTTTGAATAAAATCTCAACTTTTTTTCTCAAAAAGTAAGTCAAAAAAAATTGGAAAAGGTGCCTCGACAAAGTTGCTATATTTCAAAAGAAAATACGTTCCGAAGTGTAGCCCATTCAATCTGCGAATGTGACTTTGAATTTGCAACAAATTTAAATTCTCATGAAATCTCCAAAACGCATCAAAATTTAGAAGATAAAAGGTTTTGTAGTTCTTCAAGATCGCGTTTTCAGCCTACGCATGGTTGCTGCCAAAAACCAACTGGTTCATTTGTATGGTTCAATGCTGATATAAGGTACTGTCATTCGACGGGCATTGTGAAAAATCTATCCCCCTACCTTATCAACAGAGGAAATATTTTCATTAATTTCTTTATGAACATGATTAATAACACCTGTAAAATTTACAGGTAAATTTACAGTGTAAATGCAATGTTTTGACATTAATTTGACACAAAAGATTAACTCGATTTTTTCCACAAATCAAGATAAAATAAACTTGTAATTTGAGCCTCAAAACACAAGTACTAACCTTAATTTGTTTTATTAGATTTAGTTGCAAAACTACAATGATGCAAAATAGACAATCATTCGCAGGAAGACAATCAAATTGTCAACCGGACTGGCCTACATCAAGATCCAGGTTTTATTAAATTGCATTTGAAATAGACCGTCCGAGGCTGAAATTTTAGAAAAAAAATTGGAAATTAAAAATATGTTTTTCATCAGATTATTTGTCAAATTTGACTAATTTCGCGAAAAAATTCTTTTAACAAGGAGAACATTTTAGGCTATACTTTCGTTACAAAAGAAATGTATCTTGAAAACAGTCGTCGTAAAATTCTGCCTATCAAAAATGTATATTTTGGTTTGAAATTATTTTAGTTGTTTTAAGCCAACTTGGGCGATTTTTAACTGACACATTGATGACAAATATCGGAAATTTGGACTCCGAAACTCCGACATATTGAAGATCCTGCCTAGTGTGATTTTTATCTTAGCGTCATCACTTTGAGCCAGTGTCCAATCATAATACCCGATTGTCGACTCAATTCAAGAATCCCGCGATTTGATTGGTCACTTTATCAAATTGATGACGCTCAAGATAAAAATCACACTAGGCAGGATCTTCGATATACCATGAGTCATGACGAGTGAAAAAAACTGAAACGCATTTTCTTGTATGCTATATATTTTTCAAAAACCAAAAATAATTGTTCAAATTATTTCATAAAATTCTTTAAGTTAATTAAACGTTTCTTCCTTTTTTATTCAAGCGTAAGTCATGCTAGTTATGTTTTCTTGTGGGAACGAGCAAATCCACTACATTTCCAAATTCAAGAATTTATTTTTCAAATTAAGAAGAAGCAAGAATAAACTGATTGTGCTAATAGCACAGTGCTATCCGGACCCTTGTTATCACTAAGTATAGCAACATGCAATTTTCGCTACAGAAAAAATGCGGTGATAACAGTTGTGAAATTCAGTGGATTATTAGATTATCAAATAAGGCGGCCTTATTAGGCTAATAAAGCCAATTACGAAGAAAAATCTGATAAAAATTGTACATTTTTAAAACCTACGCAAATTTAAGAGATAAATTTCAACATTTTGCTTGGTCCTAAAAGATTAAGGAATCGTTATTTCAGATATACAGTATATTCTTCTTCATCTTGGATCGTTCCTTTACGACGCTATGACTACTTTCATAAAGCAAACGCTGTGATTGGCGACTGATGAAAAACAAACAATAGCTTGTTTTAGGTGTATAAATGCCCTGATTTATCGATAACTTTGTAAATAATCTTGTCATTAATGATAAAGCGTCGTAACGTGCGATTAAAGACTTTTGTAAGTTGTGTGATCAAAAATTGTGGTCCAAAACGTTCTAGATAATAAAAAACTGTAATTTCTGGAATAAATATAGTCAACCAGTATATAACTGACTAGAATATGTTGATTATGACGCGAAACCTTTCGCGCCAACATCCTCTAGTGACCAAAATTTAGAAACTTTTTCAACCTTTACTGGGCTTGTACCGTTCAATTTGTTCGTCTGATAACACCTGCCATGGCAGTGGCATGCCACTTTCTTTCTTAACCCCCACCTGCACCGCTGTGTTTTAAATCACAGAGACCAAAAATATTTTTGGGAAGTTTCATTTTGGTCACCGGAATATTGGAACAGACCCCCTAAAGTTCCCCTTATTTTTAATTTCAAGAACTTTAGTGAGTTTCAGAAATTGCTCATCAGACCGGAAATGCATTATTTGGATGCAATTTTTTGTTTTATGCAGTTAAAACTGCACCAGAACCAGATAAAAATCCACAAATATACTACTTTAAGGCTTACTTTCGGATAGGAATGTTTTGACATTATTTATTTTGACACCCGGTGGTTGACCACCTGGTGGTGCAAAGAGCAATTTCTTCTATCTCGTGACTGGGACCTAATTTAAATTTATGAATATACTTATGGGGGTCGTTTTTCAAGCGAAATGTTTTGCATCATTTTTTTTTATCCGACATCACCTGTTAAATTTAACAGAATTTCTAAAATTTTATTTTTTGAAATCAGCCATTTTTGAGATAACATACTCATCGTGCGTCTTAAAACACTCAGGTGCAGGTACGTAATAAAGCAGCGCGTGCAGGTGGAAGTTAAGTAAGTTTCCGTTATATGTACAAATCTTTGACCAGAAGTATCCGTAGTTTGCTGATACAAATTTACTTTAACGATGCTTTAGCAAACTATCGATTAATTTTTGCAAAATAAGTTTCAAGTTTTGATATTTTATTTTCATGCTTCAGAGCTTCAAAGAAACATAAAGTTGGTTGGTCATAAGGTAGCACAAAGCAAGCGTTAAAGCGAGTTATTAAAGCACAATATAATAATGTAAAGCACATTGAGAACTATTTGGCCATTTTAGGTAGATGTTGTAACTGCTGTATGATAGGAAATTGTGTAAACCTACTCTTGTTCGAAATCAATTTGTTTAAGGGGGTAACCGACGGAGGCTGTATCTCGAGACTCATAAGTGATAGGGCTGATTTTAGTTGCATTGTCATTTTCGTGGCTGGTTTGCTTCCAAAAATATATAAAAAAAAATTTCGATGTCAAAAGTTTTGGAATTTTTCTTCAAAATCCCGAGAAGAAAAATATTAAAAAGCTTTTTTGTACCGCTCGCTTTGCACACTTTCAAAGAAGTGTTTTCTTCAAAAAAAAAGTCGTGATATTGTTCGACTAAATGAAATGGGGTCAGCAAACATGTGAAAAAACACCCATTTATTTTGGAAATTTCTCTAAATAACAAGAAATTTGAAAACCAGGCTGTGTACGGCTGTTAAGCTCACAAACTAAAGTTTACACTGAAATTTTTTTTTTTTGATATCCAGGAGCTAGATGAAATGGTACCAAAAAATGGAAAAAATCACTTTTTGGACCGGTATACCGACCGGTCCGGTCATACAAAAAACTTTTGACACCATTTTTTGAAAATTTCAAAAAAATATAACCTAGAATCCGAAGTTTGAACACAATACGGATTGCGGTTAGCTCAGGACTAACGTTTGAAAATCAGTAAAACCCGTCGGTTACCCCCTTAAACAATTTGTTAAACAAAAATGGTTTCAAAGAGAGAAAATTGGTTTTCAAAGAGTATATTTCACCTTAAATAACAAAATTTAACTAAAAAACCGGAAGTGAAAATATTTTTAGCTCGTTTCATTAGCGGTACTAGATTAAGCGCAAAAATGACATGTTGAAGTCTCCTGGTATTAACAAAATAATTTCAATAAATTAGTCTTCATTAAATTAAAAATCGAATTTTTGGGTGAAATATTTTTTTATAAGTATTTCGGTAGAGGGTCACTCGTCTGCTATTTGTGCCGGAAGTTGATTTATGGTGAGTTCCCGGATTTATTTTTTTGCCGGAACTCAACTTTTGAACGAGTTCCAGCATTATGTTTTGGTGAACGAACTCGATGTTTGACGAGTTTCTGCTCGATAATATAATGCAGGAACCTGACTTGTTTGAACCGAAAACACAATTTTGTTTTAAATAAGGAACAGTAGCTTTAAAAACAGGGGTGTTCAAGCGAAAGTTGTTAGTGTAGACTTAGGCCTGTAGAGAAAAAAATGATTGGAATTAACTAGTAGCCATGTTATCATTCAGCAGCGTAACAATTTTTGATATTTCGGTATCTTTGGAAGACGAGTGAAACCACATGATACTCTCGCGGAACACCGACAAAAATTGATCGTTTCCAGTTTTGCCATAAATTCTTCCAGCTTCAAGCATATGAAAACCAAGTCTTAAGTTAAAAAATTGTTTAAAATCACTTATTAAAAAGGGGTAGATAGTAATTCATCGAAAGTGTAATTCGTTGAAAAATTGAAAATTTCAATTTTTAAATATAAAGACTATTTTTTCTGAAAATTTTCTGGGCTCATCGTTTTCTGTGCTAAATTAAAAAAATATAAATCTTAGGTTTTTACTCGTTCAGTCCAGAAATATTTGCCTTCAAAATAAAAAGTGAGTTTTTTGGCCCTAACTTTACTCATCTTCGACATTAACTCATGAAATATTAGGTTTTTTGATGAAATTTTACGCTGAAAAAGATGGCAAAGACCAGTTTTACGTAAAAGTTTTCTTCATATTTGAAAAATCAAAATTTCCGATTTTTCGACGAATTACTATTCACCCATTAAAAAGCAGTAGCAAAAATGGTCGCAAAATATGTTGATCCAAGTAAAACAGAATCTTTTAAGTTTTGGGAAATATTCTTTGATATCCAGACAAGTTAATTTTGTAATAAATTTCTTACTCCAAGAGAAATAACACATTTTTTGACTCATATTTTAGTGCAAATGAAAAACGCCATTTGTAGTAATAATTAAGTGTAATTTGAAAAAAAATGGCAACTCTTTTTGCGACCACTCAGTGTTTCGCGCTAAACTAACTGATTTTTTTTACCTGACATATTTCATTCTGTTTCTGTTAACATAAACTAGCTCCATTAAATAAGACAGATCAGAATATCCATTTAATTTCGGCTCACAACTTTTCTCCAAAGAAACTAATTTTTTCAATAGTTGAATTCCTCTAGAATTTTTTGACGGGACACTCACCCAAATTTTGAAGGCAGCAATCAGAAGAAAAATATTGGCGATCCACATTTGCCACATTATTGTTGTTCGAATCACTACTGGTGAAAAATGAAAAGTTTCACGAGTAATTTCTGATTGGCCAGAAACACTTGTGTAATAGAACTGTGGCGGTAAAGGGCAACTTATTTCTTGTGGATTTCGCTTTGGATGAAGGTATAACACAAAAACGGCTGCTTGAACTAAAAAATAATTAAAATCAGAATAATTTAAGTAAAAATAATTGCTGAGGTCGGTTTCAGTAAAAAATTCCTAAAATAATTCCACGTAAAATAATTAAAATTGGATCGGAAAACATTAGGAATTCAGATTTGTGAAAAATTTCAAGATACAACAAAACATTTTAAGACAAAAACTCAGGACGAAGTATTTTTTATGAATAAACCTCCTAAATTAAAATGAAAACATATTTCTGGTTATTTGTGACTTTATTTTGACTAAGAATTGCTAATCAATTGAGGGTTATTTTTGAATATAATATCATGGAAAAATATTTCACCGCTTGGTCCCACAGTTTACTGTTTTTATTTTTTGTTTATTTAAAAACAACATGAGGTTACAAAAAAAATCCTGAGACCTATTTATTTGTCTCAGGCGTTGTTTAAGTTGCTGGTGGTCGCATTTGAAAGGGTTTTCAATGACATATTGTCGCAAAAGTACAAATTGCATCCTAAAAAATCTAAAGTGACTGATGGCTCGTCCTTACAAAAGTGACAGAATTATTTTTTCAAAATGTATCTCCTCCCTGGATTTTTAAGGTACCACCATAATTTATGACTTAAATTAACCGTATTAAGTATTTGACCATATTTGGATACTGTCAAAACCGGTTAATTTAAGTCATTAATCATTGTCATACCTTAAAAAACCAGGGAAGAGATACATTTTGAAAAAATAATTCCGTCAGTTTTTAAGCACGTTTCTGATTGGACGAGCCATCCGTCACTTTCGATTGTTTTTTTTAAGATGCAAGATTATTGTTTTAATATATCA
This sequence comes from Oikopleura vanhoeffeni, assembly GCA_004367855.1. NCBI lineage: Eukaryota > Metazoa > Chordata > Appendicularia > Copelata > Oikopleuridae > Oikopleura > Oikopleura vanhoeffeni. The sequence continues at coordinate 77,031 of SCLH01001159.1, read as the reverse complement.
GAAAGATGTGATATTTGGTCCAACGATTTTTACTTTTGCGACAATTAGCCATTGAAAAACCATTAAAATGCGACGACCACCTCCTTAAGGAGTCTCAAACAATATTATTTTTTTCCCTGAGTAATTAACTTAAAAACATTTGAGTTTATAACAGTTCATCATGTTCCTGCACTTATTTAATGAACTTTCTCAGAAATATCTTATTTCATAATACAAAAATCACACCTTTTCAGCCCGCTCATTGGTCAAAATTTGCCCACTTTTGCTAAAGATGACTCATAATTCAAAAAATAATACTTTCTACTAAAAGACACCGACTTGATGGTATTAAAAAATCTTATCGAGCACTTTTTTAAATAAATTTTAGTGCTACAATTAGTTCCAGATTATATTTTTTGTCTGAGTCTTGTAAAATGGTAACCCAGTATCGGCATGCTTTTAAAATATTGGGAATTCAGGTAAAACAATATTTAAACGCTTGACTGGTATTTCGTGGTTTTCACTTGGCGCGCTTTTGAGCTCGATTATGTTAATATTTTTATAGACAAAATATTATATTGCTAAACTGTTAACCGAAATCACATTTTTGATTGTAAATTACTCATTTTCAAAAAAAAATTCGGATTTTTTTGTAATTTATAAAAGTAAATTAAATCAAGTTAATTCAATAACACATTAACTCGTAGACTTTAGAGGTCAATACACCCTAAGACTCTATTATGGCGAGTAGTCGCCATTCTTTTTAATCGAGCCATATGAGCAAAGTTTCATTATTAGTATACATTTTAGACCTTCTTAAAAAAGAATTCAGCCAACTTGCTATACAATTAAAATTTTTCGATGAATAAAAAAGCATTTAATGAGGATGAGAAAAAAAATTCGCGAAAATGACGTCTAGTGACACACAAAAGTGTAATAATAATATGAATTTAAAGGTTTATATATTGTAAACTACTGCATATCAATTTCAAATGATTTGCTACAAGTCTATTTAAAAACAATTTCATGTATTTCACAAAATTCTCTAGTAAAATGACTCTTAAATTGTTGTGGAATATTTTATTTCTCTTTCAAGGTAAAGGTCAATTTCAAGTTCATCGTATAAACTTGAAAGTACCACCTAAAATTGGAAGGGTCGACTTTCTCATGAAAATATAAGCAACTATGGGTCAATTATGTACTTAAAGGTCATTAAAGATTAAAAATGATCACATTTCACAGGGGTTTTTGCTCTCTGGCGCCCTTTCAGTACATAATTGACCCATAGTTGCTAATAATTTCATCAAAAAGTCGACCCTTCCGATTCTTTGAGGGTACTCACAAGTCTTTAAGATGAAATTGAAGGTTATTTGATATACGATACACCATATACGGTAATTTGAAAAAGTACTCAAATTACGTCAAAAACATTTGTTGATGTACTTTGAAGGTTTTTAAGACTTTTTTCTCATTACACCAAAGTCCGAATAAAATCANCACAGATTTCATAAAATTAATCAGAAAAAATTTTGGACGAAAAATGCTTAAAATTTTCATAATGCTTTGAATTTTTTCGAAAATTTCACGAATTATAAAATAAAAGTTTGAACTCAAATCGTTCCTTAAATAGATAAAAAATGATTTTAATGAGCTGATACACATTTATTGTGGTTCAGCTAACGATAATAAGCACAAAAAAATAAACCAACTAATTATTTTCGTAAGTTAAATTGACGCCAGTCTGCCACATCGCTGCTACCCCCTTAAGTATGTTAAAAATTTTAAAATATAAACGTTTGCAAGTATGGACACTTTCATTTTAGATAAAAAATAATATAAAATTTTTTCACTTTTTTTTCTTTCAAAAATCACTCCGAAAAAATGTACCAATCTGCCACATCGCTGCTACCCCTTTAAGACAAAACTCAGGATGAAATATTTGTTATGGATAAACCTCCTAAATTAAAATGAAAACATATTTCTGGTTATTTTTGACTTTATTTTGACTAAGAATTGCTAATCAATTGAGGGTTATTTTTGGATATAATATCATGGAAAAATATTTCACCGCTTGGTCCCACAGTTAACTGTTTTTATTTTTTGTTTATTTAAAAACAACATGAGGTTACAAAAAAATCCTGAAACCTATGTATTTGTCTCAGGCGTTGTTTAAGGTGCTGTTGGTCGCATTTGAAAGGGTTTTCAATGACCTATTGTCGCAAAAGTACAAATTATATCCTAAAAAAAATCGAAAGTGACTGATGGCTCGTCCTTACAAAAGTGACGGAATTATTTTTCTCAAAATGTATCTCCTCCCTGGGTTTTTTAAGTACCACCATGATTTATGACTTAAATTAACCGTATTAAGTATTTGACCATATTTGGATACTGTCAAAACCGGTTAATTTAAGTCATAAATCATTGTCATACCTTAAAAAAACCAGGGAAGAGATACATTTTGAAAAAATAATTCTGTCAGTTTTCAAGCACGTTTCTGATTGGACGAGCCATCCGTCACTTTCGATTGTTTTTTAAGATGCAAGATTTTTGTTTAAATATATCAGAAAGAGGTGATATTTGGTCCAACGATTTTCACCTTTGGGACAATTAGCCATTGAAAAACCATTAAAATGCGACGACCACCTCCTTAAGAGGTCTCAAACAATATTATTTTCTTCCCTGAGTAATTAAGTTAAAAACATTTGAGCTTATACCAGGTAACAGTTCATCATGTTCCTGCACTTATTTAATGATCTGTCTCAGAAATATCTTATTTCATAATACAAAAATAACACCTTTTCAGCCCGCTCATTGGTCAAAATTTGCCCACTTTTGCTAAAGATGACTCATAATTTACAAAATAATACTTTCTACTAAAAGACACCGACTTGATGGTATTAATAAAATCTTATCGAGCACTTTTTTAAATAAATTTTAGTGCTACAATTAGTGCCAGATTTTTTGTCTGAGTCTTGTAAAATGGTAATCCAGTTTCGGCATGCTTTTAAAATATTGAGAATTCAGGTAAAACAATATTTAAACGCTTGACTGGTATTTCGTGGTTTTCACTTGGAGCGCTTTTGAGCTCGATTATGTTATTATAGACGAAATATTATATTGCTAAACTGTTAACCGAAATCACATTTTTGATTGTAAATTACTCATTTTCAAAAAAAAATTCGGATTTTTTTGTAATTTATAAAAGTAAATTAAATTAAGTTAATTCAATAACACATTAACTCGTAGACTTTAGAAATCAATACACCCTTAGACTCTATTATAGCGAGTAGTCGCCATTCTTTTTAATCGAGCCATATAAGCAAAGTTTCACTATTAATATACATTTTAGACCTTTTTAAAATAGAATTCAGCCAATTTTCAATACAATTAAAATACAAATTTTAATTTTTCGATGAATACAAAGGCATTTAATGGGGATTAGAAAAAAAAATTCGCGAAAATAACGTCTAGTGACACACAAAAGTGTAATAATAATATGAATTTAAAGGTTTATATATTGTAAACTACTGCATAGCAATTTCAAATGATTTGCTATAAGTCTATTTAAAAACAATTTTATGTTTTTCACAAAATTCTCTAGTAAAATGACTCTTAAATTGTTGTGGAAGATTTTATTTCTCGTCCAAAGTAAAGGTCAATTTCAAGTTCATCGTAAAAACTTGAAAGTACCACCAAAAATCGGAAGGGTCGACTTTCTCATGAAAATATTAGCAACTATGGGTCAATTATGTACTTAAAGGTCATTGAAGATTAAAAATGATCACATTTCACATGGGGTTTTTGCTCTCTGGCGCCCTTTCAGTACATAATTGACCCATAGTTGCTAATAATTTCATCAAAAAGTCGACCCTTCCGATTATTTGAGGGTACTCACAAGTCTCTAAGATGTAATTGAAGGTAATTTGATATACGATACACCATATACGGTAATTTGAAAAAGTACTCAAATTACGTCAAAAACATTTGTTGATTAACTTTGAACGTTTTTAAGACTTTTTTCTCATTACACCGAAGTCCGAATAAAGTCACGTGACGAAACAATCCAAAAATAAGGTTTGAGATATGTCATAAATTAATCCTTATTTGTTGAAAAATTAGGTGTTTATTATCCCAGAAATTTTTTCGGCGTAATTTGAGTACTATTTGTGTACTTGAGCCAAAACCTTATTTCTTAATTTGAAGATCACGTGATTATTTTTAGCTATAGCGCAAAACGAAATATTTATAAAAAAACCCTATTTTTTTTTCTTGAATCCGCTGTTTTGAAAATGAGACCATAGTTGCTAATATCGTTTCCAGCAAATCGTATACAAGGAATTTTTTGGTGGCATTTAGATTTTCTAACTTTCACTTTTATGTTCAAAATTGTCGATTTTTCGCACTTTTATGTCGATTTACAGCCAATCAGGCCGAAATTCAAAAAAGTACTTCTTATTTGATGATCATCAACTTTTGGGCTTGTTATATTCCGAAAATGACGTTTCTTGCATTTCCACAGAAAAAGCCTTGTTTCAAAACGTCGAAAAAACACCATTTTTCGGCATATTCAAGCAAATTGCTGACCTCTGAGGCAAAAATCGAAAAAAATAGCTCCTATTCACTAAAATTCAGAAAATTTTCCGGATTCTCACCAAATCTGAAAACTTTCGAATATAAGCTCTAGGATCCTTGTTTCTTTGGAAAAAGCTGAGGAACTCGTGTTAAACCGCGGTTAACCAGATGGTTGGTGGGAGTGGTACTGAATTGTCTAATGAAATCGCGAGATCAAGGATAGATCTTTCATATGTATTGATGAGAAATGTTNAGAAGATCATTTTCCAAACTGATAAAAATCTATCTCCTCCCAGACGTATATAAATTAAGCTCAATTTCAACAGATCACGTAACGGTAGTATGTCAATCTTTCTCACGTGCTTTTTTGAGTCGTGGCGTGGAACAATTTAAGACGCAATAACAGTCGATTTTCCAACAATTTCAGACTTCAAAATCTATCTCCTCCTAGGATATATTTGCAAAATGGCTCAAATTGTTATCAAGTATTCCTAAGAACAATTGTAAAGAGACTCTCACTGGGCTTTTTGTGCAATTTCAGCTAAAACTCGAAATATGATTTTTGGTCTTTTCCAAAAAATTGTCGAAAAAAAAAGGTGCTATGTTTTTCGAAAAAGTAGGCTCAAAAGAAAGCCAGTGAAACACTGATGAGAAGTTTGGCTCACGTCAAGGCGATATTTTGAAGTTTGAAGTGGTCAAATTCGAGCAAACGTTATTTTTTCAACTGTCATCTTTTAAAAAATACTTAGAAAAAAAATCGAAAAAATGCGAAATTTTCGAAAATTTTTTTTGATGATGGGTTCTTAGTTCACTTAATTATCACCCGTATCAATTTGGAGCATTTTTAATGCCTCTAAGGCCTTCATTTAATCAGAACAGATATACCCCCTTAAGGGTGAAATGGGAAAAACGGGACGATACCAGTTTTTCTATAAAAATACTACATTAGTCTGTGAGAAATCAAATTGTTTTGAATTAAGGCGAAAAAAAATCACGACTTTCAAAAAAAAAATTTGCTCGTGGTCAACTCAATTACCGGTTGGCGAACATGCTATGAAAAAAATTAGAAGTAAAAATGTTTCCAGAGATTACGAACTACTATCCTGAGATTTTAATAAGATTGTTATGAAGGAATAAAAAGTTATGAGCTTCGAAAATACTTCCAGCCTATTAACAACCCCTTAAGGGAGGTGATAGTGATTTTGGGATTACAGAGGCTCGTACGTTAGACAAATGCATACTGTACTTTGAAACATACATTAGGTAGATCTATCTTTGATCTCGCGGATTCCATTAGACATTTAGTACCACTTCCACCAACCATCTGGTTAACGCGGTTAAACACGAGTCCTCAGCTTTTTTCAAAGAAACAAGGATCCTAGAGCTTATATCTGGAAAGTTTTGAGATTGGTGTGAATCCGGAAAATGTCTGATTTAGTGTATAGGAGCTGTTTTTTTCGATTTTTGGCCTCAGGGGTCGACAATCTGATTGAATGTGCCGAAAAAAGGTTGTTTTGTACTGTTGGATAAAAGGTTTTCCTGTGCAAAATGCAAGAAACGTCATTTTGGAAATGGTAACCAAGCTCCAAGGTGTGAACACTCGTATATGATAGTATTTCGAATTTCGACATGATGCTTAAATAACAAAAAACTGCGCGAAATCGACAATTTGAAATGAAAGTGAGATAGAAAATTTAAATGCCACCAAAAGATCCTTGGGTACGGTTTGCTGGAAACGATACATTAGCAACTATGGTCTGATTTTGAACAGAAACGGTGAAAGTATTTTTGAGGTCATATTTTGCATTTAAAACTAAGATTGCTTATTTTGAAGTGCAATCTCAGACTTTTTGCTCGGAGTTATTTTTGTTATTGGACCTGTTCTAGAAAACATTTTGATTGGCTGTTACTCAAAAATGACTAAGTAGAAATTAAAACGTTACATTTTCCCGCATTTTTCAGTTTTCAGCTACGGGAACAGCAAGAAAAAAATAAAAATTAATGTGATTATCTGAAAATAAACTTATTCAAAGTCTATCTTTTCATTTTCGAGACAAATTGAACGCCGTAATTCTCATTTTTTCTGCATTTTGATATTTTACCGAGGTTTTTATGAAAATTCAAATTAACTTTTGTATTGCTTTACTTGCTTTAATTGTTATCGCAAATTTGAGGTTTAATTTCTTACGACGCATTTTAAGTCAAACATCAAAGAAGAAGGGCGGATTTTGTTTACGATGAGACCTCTTCGGAAAATAACTTCTCAAATTAAATTTTTTCAATGGCCATGTTCTTCAGCATGACAAAAAACCCTGAATCACAAAAGTGTGCATAAGGGATGTCGGAAAGTTTTGAGATTTGGTGAGAATCCGGAAAACTGTCTGAATTTTAGTGAATAGGAGCTATTTTTTCGATTTTTGCCTCAGGGGTCAGCAATTTGGTTGAATATGCCGAAAAATTGGTGTTTTTCACGTTTTGATACAAGGCTTTTCTGTGGAAATGCCAAAAACGTCATTTCGAAATATAACAAGCCCAAGGGTTGGTGAACATCAAATAGGAAGTTTTTTTTGAATTTCGGCCTGATTGGCTGTAAAATCGACAAAAAAGTGCGCGAAATCGACAATTTTGAACATAAAAGTGAAATTAGAAAATCTAAATGCCACCAAAAGATGCCTTGTATACGATTTGCTGGAAACGATATTAGCAACTATGGACCATAGTCTATGTCTATGGTCTCATTTTCAACAGAGCGGATTCTAGAAAGAAAAATAGGGTTTTTCTATAAATATTTCGTTTTTGCGCTCTAGCACTGTTTGTTTGAAAATGAGACCATAGTTCTAATATTCGTTCCAGCAATCGTATACAAGGAATCTTATGGTGCATTTAGATTTCTTAACTTTCACTTTTATGTTCAAAATTGTCGATTTTGCGCACTTTTTTGTTCGATTTACAGCCAATCAGGCCGAAATTCAAAAATAACTTCCTATTTGATGTTAACCAACTCTTGGGCTTGTAATATTCCGAAAATGACGTTTTTGGCATTTCCACAGAAAAAACCTTGTATCAAAACGTCGAAAAACACCATTTTTCGGCATATTCAACCAAATTGCTGACCACTTGAGGCAAAAATCGAAAAAAAGCTCCTATTCACTAAATTCAGACAATTTTCCGGATTCTCACCAAATCAAAACTTTCCGATATAAGCTCTAGGATCCTTGTTTCTTTAAAAAAGCTGAGGAACTCGTGTTTAACCGCGGTTAACCAGATGGTTAGTGGAGTGGTACTGAATTGTCTAATAGAATCGCGAGATCAAGGATAGATCTTTCATATGTATTGATGAGAAATGTTCTACCGTCATCAGTTAAGCGCCGTACCAAGCCTCCAAATGTCAAAATTCACCCACACCACCCCCTTAACAGCTGCAAATTTCGGAGACAAATAAATAATGTTTTGATCGGTAAGTTACACTTTGTCTTCGAAAAAAGGGAGATTTTTGCGGTGTTATAAATGAGGGCACGTTAATCCGGCTAAAATTATCCGCCTAAAAATAATCCGCCTAATTTTTATTTTTAAAAAAGTCAATTTTTGACTAAACTTTCTAGAATTATGTCTGTTTCTGGCGTGCATGAAGTAAAATTAATACCCTTACTGTCAAATTATTTAAAAAATTCAGTTCCCAGAACAATAAACCTTATAAATTTGGAGTACCAATTTTTCAAAAAATTAGGCGGATTATTAATTAGGCGGATTATTTCTAGGCGGATTAATGTCCTCTGATAATAGCTTTAAGGGAGTGGGTGTCGCTGAATTGGACCTTCAACTACGCGATTGCTCGTCAAACTAGTCAAGGTTATATTGCAAAAACTTTTTTGAACTTGAAGAAAAACTCTTCGCGATCATTTTGAAAGTTACAGTAATCTGATACAAAACACCTACGCACACACTGTACCCTTTACTAAACCTCTCCAAGAAAGACTAATAAACTATCTCGTCCCTCAATTTACATCATTTTCTCTGATTTTTTGGGTCAGGGTAGCCTGAGCAGCATCACAAACAACTTCTCAAGCCATTTTTAAAAAATTTTGCTTTTGACGGCCAAAAAACCAAAAAAAAACGGAAAATTCTGATTTTTTTGGAAAAGTGCTAATTTTCTCGTTATTGACGCCCCTAAGTTTGAATTAGCGAGAAAGCCCTTAAAAATGGTTGAATTCAAAGAAAGAAAAATTTGGACATTTTTATCAACTTTCAATATTTTGGTGATAGAGATTTTGTTAAAATTCGGCATAAAAATGAATTATTGATATTGCCCTCAAAACACACTAAATCAAAAATTCTAAAAAATGTAGTAATTGATTGTTAAACAACTCTTTAGCTTCCATAAAAAGTATAAACTGGAGTTTCATGATCAAAATTGTGGGAGAAGATAGCTTTTTACGGAGCCTCCTAAATTCATTTTTTGATTTCGTTTTTTGCCTTTTTTAGCCGTAATTTGAAAATTTGAAAAAAGCTAGTGAGAAGATGTGTGTATTGTTGTTGTCTAGCCTGACACAAAAAAAGTTCAAAAATGATGAAAATTGACAGAAGAAAAAGTTTATTAGTGCTTCTTGGGGACGCTTATTAAATGTGTGTGTGTGTGCGTAGGGGCGATTGTATAGCTTTTTATTGCAATAGTGTCATTTAGGCAACAATTTATTCATGAAACCATAGTTTTTTAGTTTGCCAGATTGAAATTTAGCACTGAAAATAATGGAACTGGAAAATATTTTTAAGCAAAGTGGTCTTTATATTAAAAAAAATAAAATATCTGAAAAATCGAATGAAATCAATTCACTCAAAATCTGCATCATTCAAACGATTAAATTCGAAAAAATGTTTAAACTTTTTGCCGGGCTTTCAGCCGAAGGCTGAGTTTTCCAAAGCGAGGCAGAGGTTATTGAAGCACAGTGATCGTGTGACACGATTCGTGTCATTATGATCCTTCATTTCATTTGTTAAAAAAACTTCCATTTCAACGGCGTTACTGAAAAAATTTAGCTTGTACAAACAATAAATGAAGTAAACGTCGCCAGTTCTGTCAAGCATAACAACGACTTGAATTTTAATTAAGTTAACAGAATCAAGTTTTATACATTACAGTCCAAAATGACGTTATCGGAAATGTTACAAATTTGTTATGCTGGATAATTTTTAGATAACTTTGCCTATGTTTCGAAAAAAGTTATTTTGAACTGTAATGCATAAAAAAATTATGTCGATTAAGTTGATTAAAATTATAGCCGTCGGCGTTATGCTTGACAAAACTTCGACGATGTTTACAAGACGTAACTTACTTTTTGTATAACGTCAAAAAGTTGCGTAATTTGCTTGATGGCAATTTTATTGACAACCGTCACTAACAACCTTGATTTTTGATAATTCGGTTGCAAATAGGGTGGCCATTATTGATATGAAATTTAAGTCTCAAAATTTTATTAAGAAGGCCTCTTTCAAGTTCACAAATTGTAGAACATTCTGAAATTAAATACAATACAAATCAGGAAAACCTGATCGAGCGATCATTATTTTTCGCCCGCACAGATAGCCTCCTCGATATTAGCGCTACGTCAAGGATTACCTACGTTGTGTATCATTTTGTTTTATGCTTTAATTAGTATTGTGTCGAAATTAAAAAATAAGCACCATAACGCAGAGTCGATTTTTTGACTCTGAAAACAACCGTGGCCACCCTAGTTGCAAATCAACGGCTGTCAACAAAATTTTTATCGGGAGAATGACACCACTTTTTTCCGTGAAACAATAATTATTTGCATTCTCAGGAAAAATATCTTGGCGATTTTCACAAATAAAGACTAGATAAAGCTGTGAGAAAATAAAAATATTTTTTTTTCTTGAAGCCTAGCATGAATTTTGCAAAAACGATACTATCGAAGGCGAGTAAATAAATTTGACTAAAATTCCTAAAAATCTCGCAATTTAATTCCAACGCCATCACTAGAAAAAACCCACCCTGTACTAAAATGGTCTGGAATAATTGACCAATTAAGGTCATCTATACCACAAGAATCCTTGGTCCAAAAATTGACAACGAGAGACTTTACTTGAGTTCGAAAATTAAAGAAAAAAACATTCGGGACATTTCGACGTTACAAAAACTACCATTTTTTTTGTGGTTTAAGGGGGTGGGCGTTGTAATTTTTTGAGCCCTTTATAGAATTAATTTATGATACATTAATATCGGTTATGACTAAAGTTGTATGACTAAAGGTACCAGATTACCACGCCCACCCCCTTAATGCTATAAGTATCACTGTCAAACGGCGAACTGGAGCAACAATATTCTTGACTCAGTCATTATTGCAAAACCATCAGTCAAAAAGTCATCTGATTAGACTGAAAATGTCACCAAAATAAAGTTGATTATTAGCTGACAAAAAATTCCTTTAGTTGAAAAATATTTTTTTTATGCCATCAGTCTTAACAAATCAGCCTCGCATACCCCCATAAAGTGGTACTGATTGCTGATTTCATGAGAATTTGGGTAATGAAAATGATTAATATAACTGTGCAATTTAAATTTGTGTAGACAATTTGTTTGTTGGGTTTTTTTGTAAATATTTTCCAATTCAAAAAGCTAATTCTGAGGGTCAGCTATTGGATCAAACTGTGCTGTTGTTGATGTATTGTTCCACCTGCTTATACACGATTTGCAAACATGAATAATTTCGGATGAATAATGTTCAAATTTATAAATTTGTTCAGCCAAATTTTCTCCTGTTTACAAAACTGAGAAAATTCGGATAAATTTCATTTAGACTTTGAAGTGATTCTAAATTTTTCTTTGTTTGCACGTCGTTTATAAGAAGCTTAAGGTTTGTATCAGCTGATATATGAGCAGATGAGCTGTAATGAGCTGGCTAGAACTGCAACAAGAAGATCAAGCAGATGAGTCTGTAAAAAAGTACCGCAAATAATAAACTTTCGGATAACATTTTGTCACCAACCCATGACCATGTTCAGTCTAACCTGTACCAATAAATAATTAACAAAGTGGTACGCGGCGGTCAACTTTATACAGGCCTCTATACTATAGAGTATAGGGCCAACCTCTAATTTTTTTTCAAATCGTCAAAATGCCCCCTTTTTCTGTAGAAACTTCGCTACAAAAATTTCAGTTAATTTGAAAAAAGTTAGATGGTTCTTTACGGGATTGAATAAAATTAACCGCCGTATATATACTATAAACAGTACTTCCAAAGGATTTCGAAAAAACTCTATCACTATTTTATTTTAAAACAAGTGGTTCACTGTTTACCCTGTAACAATTTTTTTGTTTAAAAAATCATACATAAAACCTTTCTTGTGGTCTAGTTTAACACTTATTTTGATAAGTACAAAGGGTTCTGAAATAATTGCACGTTAAGCTAAATTCAGCTTGTTTTAACTCTTGCGTTATCCGTTCCAAAATATGCGAATCCTTGTTTTTTGGTCAAATTTATAAGAAATGTATGTGAATGTTTGTGGTACCTAGCGTGCTGTATCTAAATAAACCCTGACCTCAGAAACAATTATAACAACGTACGGTATAAAGGAGATTTACACAAACTTTTTAATTTACATGTCCGCCGAAAATGTTTTTGGTCATGCTTAAATGGATGTACATAATTTTTTATCGCAAATATTTGAACTTTTGCGCTGACTTTAAGGGGGTATATCTGTCTGATTAAATGAAGGCCTTAGGAAGGCATTAAAAAATGCTCCAAATTGATAACGGGTGATAATTAAGTGTACTAAGAACCCAATCATCAAAAAAAAATTTCGAAATTTTTCGCATTTTTTCGATTTTTTTTCTAAGTATTTTTTTAAAAGATGAAGTTAAAAAATAACGTTTTGCTCGAATTTGACCACTAAAACTTCAAAATATCGACTTGACGTAAGCCAACTTTCTCATCAGTGTTTCACTGGCTTTCTTTTGAGCCTACTTTTCCGAAAAAATCGAAGCACTTTTTTTTTTCGGAAATTTTCGGAAAATGACCAAAAAAATCATATTCAAGTTCTAGCTAGAATTGCGAAAAAGCTCTCTATAATCTCTTAAATTTTCTGAGAATACTGATAAAAATTTGAGCTATTTGCAAACATATCCTCGGAGGAGATAGATTTTGAAGTCTGCAATTGTTTAAAAATCGTCGTTATTGGCGTTCTAGAATTGTTCAGTCGCCGGATCGAAAAAAGCCTCTATAAGAAAATTTATATACTACCGTTACGTGATCTGTGGAAAATTTGAGCTCATTGGATATACCGTCTGGGAGGAGATAATTTTGAAATTTTAAAATGTCACCTGTTACGATACTGTACCTATTGGTGTAATGGTCAAAAATAATTCTGTGAAGTACTTTTTCGCAAGATTAAGGATAGATCTAACAAATTAGCATTTTCGGTTTTTCTCATAAGCTTTTAGTTTTCAGAATATATCACCGGGAATATGTCAAATTATCTAGATATACCCCCTTAATGGTTAAATGGCTTTGGATGAACTAGGGAAATACACATGTACACCGAGATTCCCGGTCCGGGAACTCATTAGAAGTGAAGATTTTTTGAAATCCTGTTTTTTGAAGCAACGATTTTATATTATTTTCCCAACCGAAGTGCATCTGAAAAATGAGACTAGCTCTATAGCGCGTGTTCGAATCCCAATAATGTTGTCCTAGTGATTTTCTTGGGTATGATAATAGGCAAGGGTGCTTGATATAGGGACCGCCAAAGTTTATCGTTGCCTAATCACTAAAGCAATCACTAAGACAATCATTCAGGCAACATAAGTGGGATTCGAACACGCGAACAAGCTATAGAGATAGTCTCATTTTAAGGGGGGCAGTGTCCGCAAAAAAAAATTAGGCTGAAAGTCTGATATTGTACTAAAACACCCCCAAAAAACGATTGATGATAGTCTCGTTGCTTTTCTATCATTGGTTCTCCCACTAGAGGGCGGCAAAGTTGAAAACGGAGATACCATTTTCTCCTTAACCAGATATCAGATCAACTTCATTTGTGAGTCAAATTAAGCGGCTACTCAATGAGCAAAAAAACTTCGTTGTTTTTGTGTCTAACTATATAAAAATACAGTAGATAACCTTGAAAAAGTGGTATTTTGGCCGGTTCCGTACCATTTATTCGAAAACCGCTCATTAGAATCTGTTTTAAATATGCTTATTAGATTTCTCATACAATTGTGAAGAAAAAATACGTTCTACATTTTTCACTTACGTCATCAAAAAATTGATTGCAGACATTACTCTTCAAATTTTTGAAAATCAGATTTTGAGCATTATTTTCATAGATGTATTAATTTTTTGATGACGTAAGTGAAAAATCTAGAACGTATTATTTGTTCACAATTGTATGAGGAATCGAATTTATTATTTTTTATGCTTAAGCATAGTTAAAACAAATTCTGATGAGCGGTTTTTAGAATAAATGGTACCGACCCGGCCAAAATACCACCTTTTAAGGTTATCTACTGTACTTTTATATAGTCAGACAAAAAACCAACGAAGTTTTATTGCTTATTGAGAAGCCGCTTAATTTGACACACAAATGAAGTTGATCGGATATCTAATTAAGGAGAAAATGGTACCTCCGTTTTCGACTTTGCCGCCCTCTAATGGGATAACCAATGACAGAAAAGCGACGAGACTATCACCAATCGTTTTTTTTGGGGGTAGTTTAGTACTATATCAGATTTTCAGCTAAACTTTTCTTGCGGACACTAAGATGCACTTCGGTTGGGAAAAGGATATGGTCAATTTTAATTGTTTGTATAGACAGACATTTTTATTGTATAATATCTTAATCGAACACAAAACGCACCAAAACTTTAACCCACGCTTTATCTAAGTCATGACCCTGTCAGTTACTCTATATCATATTGTAAAAAAAATATATCATGCGTAGGTTAAACATTTTGGTCGTTTTGAGTGCAATTAGGATATTCTCCAAAACCTGCGCTTTTTATTTACAATTGTATCTCAATGTTTATTATTCCGGACTCGACGGAGAAAATGGAGCACTTGATTCATATAATATTTAGCGAAACTGGTCACTTTTTGGGTTCAAACATTTCGCATTTACTCTGGTGCCTCTTTTAAGCCAACAGAGGGTCCTAAAATGTTGGCCACTTAGAGACATAAAAAATGAACACACTCAAATTCTCATTTTTCCGCTTAGTATTTAAGGATGTGGGTGTCGCTGATTAAGCTGTTTTTAAAGGTTTTGGACGTGGTTTGTCGATAATTTCAAGATTAATTGTAATCTGATACAATCCAACCTACGCCCACACAAGAACCTTCAATAAGCCTTCTCAAAAAACACTAATCTCCGTCAATATACATCAGTTTTTTTTTGTCTGACTCCAGAAGAGCAATACAAACAACAATCTAGAGCCACTTTTTCGGGATTTTGTTTTCGGAGGAAAAAAATGGGCAGAAACCAAAAAAGAAATTTTAACGAAAACTAAAAAAAAAATGAAGAAGCAAAATTTCGAAAAAGTGGCTCTAGATTGTTGTTTGTATCACTCCACTGCAATTTACGCCAAGGCACCAGAGCCAATATATTGGCTCTACTTGAAAATGTAGAAATTTCACTTCCTAAAAAATATCTGTCCTAGATACCAATCCTTTTTATTTTAAGTGTTATGTATGCACAAAACACTTTCCTCAAAACTGGCTAATCTCACATTTGTATCTGATATCTTGTTCCAAAATAATTTTTCCGGGAGGGCGAAAAATCCTAAAAGATCAATTTTTAGATAATTTTT
Organism: Oikopleura vanhoeffeni; assembly: GCA_004367855.1. Classification (NCBI taxonomy): domain Eukaryota; kingdom Metazoa; phylum Chordata; class Appendicularia; order Copelata; family Oikopleuridae; genus Oikopleura; species Oikopleura vanhoeffeni. Next base: position 61,667 of record SCLH01001159.1, on the reverse strand, counting down.
GGTATGCTTGAGCTAATATATTGGCTCTGTGTTCACAAGGGTTAAACTAAATTTCACAAAAACTAGAGGTGTCGTATGATACGATTCGTATCCAAGGAAGGTCAACTTGGTCGCTCCTAGCCAGTGGAGCTAGGTAGCCACTAAGAAGCATTCGATCCTTCTTATAAAGCTCTTGTGTTCAGGTTAATCTATCTTAGGAATATTATGCTTAGAAACAAATTCAAATCGCCGTTTATTCAATTTTAAAATTAATCATTATTTAATTAATCTTTACTAAAGGTGTGTTGTATATATCCAAAACTGTTGGATAGACAAACTTGCTTAGAATTTGGCTTTTTTCTAGTTGTAAATAATGTTACCATCAGTATTCCAGCGAATTATTATTTTAGGATTCTCATTATTATTATTAAACAATTCCGTATTATGGTTTTATTACGAACGATTTCACGACTGCTTTAGACCAATTTTTAAACGGCAACGAATCAAAAATAAATTTAAATAATGATAATTGAATAAATCAAAATAATTATTTTCAATTGATGATGACAAATCGTAATTTATTTATAATGCCGTTCGAACTAAAGGGGAGCTAATTTAGGTGATCTAAATTGGTTGGAAAAGTCGTATTTCAGTTAGAAAACTGTCTTGAAATCGTTCGTTTTATTTAAAGCCATAATACTGAACTGTTTAATAACAAGAATGAGAATCCTAAAATAATGATTCGGTGGAAAAGTGATACTAATGGTTTTCCAGACCAGTCTTAGAATAAAACGATATTTCGATTACAACTAAACGGAAGGATACAATAAAATTTTTCTCACATATTGTGATGATAAATACAACATTTTTAATTCAAAATACATTCGATAAAAAAGTGAAAATCAATTTTCTTTGATAATCTCAGTTCTTTCAGCGGGTTAACCGGGTTAATCTTCAAACCACAAATAATTGAGGTGTTCAAAGTCGATAACCTGCTTAAAACGACATCATCCACAAAATTGTATTTGATAATACTATAGTATATAGTATATTCTGATCAAAACATATTTATGTTTTTGACATTTGTGAACATTTTTTGAATCCGAAATTTTCATTTCAAACATCCATTAGTGATATTTTAAAAAGCGATTTTTAATTAGATATTTTTCCGATCACTTTAGTCTTGAGATTTTTTTTACTTTATTTCTAACTAAATCAAATTTGATTTCAAGGTCAAATTTTCATGATTCGAGACGTTCCATCATACAGTTCTGACACGTAAATTACAATCTAGATTAGTTTTTTACCGTATTTTAGAGTTAAATCTTATGCTCTAGCCCGCATAGTTTAAAACTAAGTGGTAAACTAAAAATAACCCGTCAAACTTCAAGGTCATCGGAGTCGTTTGAAAATACAATCAATGGAATCCCCTAGGTCGACTTTCTAATGAACGTTTTTTTTGTGAATTTGCACAAAAATGCGTAGGTATTCCACAGTAATACCTCCACAGTATAATTATAATATCGCAAACATTGTTAAAAATTAATTATCATATATTTGAGCCAAGGAGGTCGCCTCGAATAAGTTTGTTGAAAAAAAAAGAATCCAATCTAAATAGAACGACCAAACTGATGTTTTTATAACAATTATCCGTTTTCAAGAATGGCCAAAGAGATGTTTAAGATATTTTTCAAGGTATCATTAAGACCAAACAAAAAGTCCATTTCAGTTGTAAACCGACAAAAATATTCATAAACAAACTTAAACATTCTAACAGTATTTGTTATGCCCAGTTCTGCAAATTAATTCTTAATTTTGGTCGAAAAGTAAGATTTTTTGTTCACGTTAAAAAAGATGAAAATAATACAGATTTTTTATTATAAACGTATTGTTTTTAACTTAACCCTCACCTGCGCACGATTATTCATTCCGTACCTGCGGCAAGGGATCGGCAAACTGAAAAATTTCGCTGGGCCTGGGCCGACTGGGCCACTTTTTTTGAAAATTTTGCTGGGTCCGGGCTGGGCATTATGAGTGCTTAGGTGGGTTTTTTTAGGATATATTTTGTGACTACGCCTTCGTCGTATTTGGAAACTACATGAAACCATATATTGGCAAATAGAGAATTAAATTCCGGATGGGTCAATAGATTTTTTAATTTCAGACCGGTTGACCGATATCAGATTTTCTCGATGACGCCATTTTGGGGTCATTTTAGATGACGTCATAGAAACTCTTTACAACTTGTACAAACACGGTTACTTAACTCGTAGACTCGATTTCCGGCAAGTAGTGACCATTCACCATTTAATCGCATTTAACGACGCTTAATCATTAATGACAAGATCAGTTTTTAAGTTATCGATTAACTTTAAGACAAAATGACGTTTGTGCGTTTTTTTTTAATTTTTTCACTGTATTACAGTACTTATTTTTTGCAAAAAATTTTCGAATCATCAAATAAAACCTTACATCGTTATCAGATAATTCTAAGATTTTTTTCCCATAACACCAAAGCCCAAAAATGATCAAGTGACGGTATATTCAAGAAATAAGCTATGTCAAAATAGTACTGTTTTTTTCAAAAATTGCTTAAAACACCAAACTCCAAAAACGATCACGTGACCTTCAAATTAAGAAATAAGGTTTTGGCTCAAGTACACAAAATAGCTACTAAAATTACGCCGAAAACATTTGTGGGCTAATAAACACTTAATTTGAGAGTTTGAACATAATGATATTTTCCAAAAAGGTCACGTGATCTTATTTTTCAAGAAATAAGGATTTATTTATGACATATTTCAAACCTTATTTTTGAATTATTTCGTCACGTGATTTTATTCGGACTTTGGTGTAATGAGAAAAAAAGTCTTAAAACGTTTTAAGTTCATCAACAAATGTTTTTGACGTAATTTGAGTACTTTTTCAAATACCGTATGGTGTATCGTATATCAATACCTTCAATTTCAAGTTCATCTTAGAGACAAAATGATCGGAAGGGTCGACTTTCTCATGAAATATTAGCAACTATGGGTCAATTATGTACTGAAAGGCGCCAGAGAGCAAAAAAAACTTGTGAAATGTGACCATTTTTTATCTTTAATGACCTTTAAGTACATAATTGACCATAGACTATGGGCCATAGTTGCTAATATTTCATGAGAAAGTCGACCCTTCCGATTATTTTGGTGGTACTTTCAAGTTTATATGATGAATTTGAAATGACCCTGACCTTGAACGAGAAATAAATATTCCACAACAATTTAAGAGTCATTTTACTAGAGAATTTTGTGTAAAACATATAATTATTTTTAAACAGAGCGATAGCAAATCATTTGAAGTTTAATAAAAGTTAGTTTCAAATATAAATAAAGGTTTAATTCATCTTATTATTGCGCATTTTAAGTGTAACTGAAGGTATTTTCGCAACTTTTTTTTCTCATCCTCATTGAATGCCTTAATTTGTTTAATTTTTTTTGTTTTTTTCAATTGTATAGAAAATTGGCTGAATATTATTGAAGCTAATAAAAAATGTATGTTGATAATGAAACTTTGATCATATGGCTCGATTAAAAGAATGGTCACTACTCGCCGGAAATCGAGTCTGTGTACAGATCAACTTCTAAAGTCTACGAGTTAATAAATGAATTTACACGGGGAGCTCGAATCTGATACCAGAATTCACTTATAACAAGATTATGAGTCATTTTGGGTCAATTTGGAGAATTCGTATAAAGAAGATAGAGAAAACTGTGACAAGAATAACTCTGGCTGGGGTAGTGAGTATGACTCATAATGACGTCATCGATACCAGATCCGAACTCCTGGTTTCCGAATTAGTCTACAGACCGAATTTTGGCCCGATTAAACCAACTTTGAAAAACGGATCTACCGGAAATCGGCCATTACCGGTCTGAAATTCAAAAAACAAAATCGATGAACCCATCCGGAATTTAATTCTTTATCTTCCAATATATGGTTTCATGGGCTTTCCAAATACGACAAAGCCGTAGTCACCAAATATATCCTAAAAAAAAACCATCTTAATTTGAAATAACGCGCCTTTGATGTGCCTTATTGGCTTTATGAGAGGCTTTTATATGCTCGTATTTGAAAAATAATGTTAATTTGTTAGATAATTCTCATTATTTGCATAGGGCGGCGAATTCAAGCTGTCTGCAATAGCTATTTGAAAAATATCGTCGTTTTTGGTCGACAAGGTTGACCTAAAGTCTTGCTAAAAGATTTGTTTTGAACATGAATTTCCTACATTAAGATACGTGTATAATTAATTTAACTCTAATTAGCAAATTGTCTATAATTTGACTACGAAATCGTTTGTTTTAAATTGTCTGTTCATACGAAAGTCTTCCGAAAAGTATTGTTTTGAACATGAATTTGCTGAAAAAAAATGTGAACAGCCAAACAGAACTAATATGCTATTACTGTAGAAATCAGATGAACTCAATTAACCTCAATTCACCAGACCTTATAGGTTTCTGATTAAATATAAAGGACACAGAGGAAACATTGGTCATTTAAAAGTTATTCTCAAGCTAACATAAATACGTGTATTCTGTACTCATGGTTTTTAACGATACTGTAAAATTAAATAAATTTATTATTCGTTTTTTTTTAATTTTTGGTATAAAAGCCTAAAATAACTACACAAGTTCAGCGAGTAAAGCAACATCTAAAATTATTTGATTTTAGCATATCTGAAAAAGGGATCCCTAGGCCTCTAGTTTCGCGTTCGCCGTTGAACTAATTTTCGAAGATCTTATTGGCCAACTTAATGATATCCGGTGCTCTCATTGGTCCAACGCGAACGCGAAAAAAGAGGCCTAGAGATACCAATCTTTGATTTCAGCATCGTCGTGATAAGCAGCTTTTGTTGAATTATTATTAATGTTGATATCTTTCTTGATAATTAGTTTATGACGTTTTCAAAATTCTGACATTGTGTGACACCTTATTATTACTCATCATTGGCTTCATTACTTTATTCTTAAAACTAAGCTTCGGTCTATTCATTTAGTAATCCCGTGGTCATTTACAAAATCTTTGAAATAAAGTTTTTCGAAAAGTTTGTTTTGAACATAAATTTGCCAAAAAATGTGAACAATCAAGCTAAAATGTTATTACTGTAGAAATCAAACGAATTTAATTACCCTAATATGACGGGCGTTTTGGTGTACAATATACCAGTCCTTATCGGTTTCTGATACAATCTGAGGGGCACAGGGGGAAACTCTGGCCATTTAAAAAGTATTCTCAAGCTAACATGAGTACGTGTATCCTGTACTCATGGTTTTTAAGGATATTGAACAATTAAATGAATTACTTTTTCTTTAATTTATTAACTCAGAAGACGTCACCAGTCTTGCACGTATAAATAACTTCATCATCCAGCTGAAAATGACTTCAACTACACGTCGCGTAGTCTTCAAGTTGGTATAAATTGCAAGATAATATACTAGTATTAGTTATGAACTCATTATCACTGATTTTGAAGTTTCCGTGAAACCTAGCCAAATATTCTATTTTTTTATTTTTAAGAGGGTGGTCGCTGATNGATTAATCATGGACCAATCAACGTACCAAGTGTTCTGAATCATATCGCGTTTTCTCTGAACTTATATATTATACAGCAAGTACTCATTCGAAATAACACTGTTATCAATTTTGAAGTAACGATTGCTCCTTTCAAGTATAGATTTTCTGGGAAAATCCAGTCAAATGAACGTTATCAAATTAAATAAAATTATTCAAAAATATAATTTATTAACTCAAGAAGACGTCACCAGTCTGCACGTATAAAGTAACTTCATCATCCAGCTGAAAATGACTTCAACTACACGTCGCGTAGTCTTCAAGTTGGTATAAATTGCAAGATAATATACTAGTATAGTTATGAACTCATTATCACTGATTTTGTGGTTTCCGCTGAAACCTAGCCAAATATTCTATTTTTTTATTTTTAAGAGGGTGGTCGCTGATGAGGCTGAAAAAGTGACTTATCTATGCATTTAAATTGTATCTGAAAACACGGAACAAACAAAAACCAATTATTTCCCATTACTGTCTTTGCTCGGTCAGGTAGTACTTTATTTTTTTAAGAAAATAGCATTATTCCTTGATTTCCGGAAAATTTTTATTGACGGTATAAGTAACCATGGTTTAACCATACGTAAATTATTGTCCGCTAGAGGATCAGCAGGTTATTGCTAGTTATTTCCTTCATATAAATAATTGACCTATTGCAGCATAGCTAGGGTTATAACCGGGGGAAAATCGTCGCAAAACTAATAATTTCTATCAATGCATGAAATTAAATACCCGGGCCAGAATTTTAGAGAGAAAATTTTTGAACTGGTAAAATGGAATTTCAAAGTTATAGCCTATGCTTACATATACCGTCATTATAATGTTTAGTTCACTGACTGTACCCTTATCCGAACACCTCAGCTCGGCCAAAAATCGTTCGGATTAGGGTACAACAGTTCGGATAAGGGTTACAGTCAGTGTACTAGATTCGTTTGTAGATAATTTCGCTTGATGTAGCGAAAAATAACTTACTTTTCTACTCAAGTTATATTGGTGTACTAAGTCTTACATGAAGAAGATTTGAACGCCTCCCTGTTTATTTTATGAAATTAGCTTCAAAACACCAAAAAGTTGAAAAAAAACTCGAGATAAAATGTAAGCAGTACCCTGGACGATATGACTTTTAAACTTGTTATTTCAAACGAATCACACCTGAATCCGTTCATTTTTTGAAATATTATTTCCAGAAATTGAACACGACGTCTAAGTGTTCAAAATTGAAAAAAATTACATCAACTAACCGGAAAATTTTGAAATATTACGGCTCAAAGAAAGGGCTTTTACCAACCGAAGTTTTTCACGGTCTTGTGTGTGATAGTTACCAATATAATACCATGGCCCTTGTGCTAATTTCATATTAGAAACTAACCACACTAAAAAACAAAAACTACTCACACGAGATTTAGGAAAGACTTCGGTTGGTGAGAGTATATATTTACATAGGCCAACTGGAACTAGAATAAATCTTCTTGATGCCAAACAAATATGGACAGCTTGGCTTAATATAAAAATCTCAGGAATGTAGTTCGTAATCTCTGGAACACATTTTACTTCTAACGTTTTTCATAGCATGTTCGAACCAACCGGTAAATTGAGTTGACCCAAGCAAAAAAAATTTTTAAAAGTGTTTTTTTTCGCCTATTTCAAAACAATTTGATTTTCTCACAGATAATGTATATTTTAATAACAAAAAATGGTATCGTCGTTTTCCCATTTCACCCTTTAAATGCTTCAAAAATATAACGAAAAGTGTCGTTTTTGGCCATTTTTGCCACTAAAAGTCGTATTTTTTCGTTGTATTATGAATTCATTTTATGCATACTGTATGCAGCATACAGAACATTTTTCGAGGCAATTAGAAAAAAATGATATCGCCCGACGTTGAAATTTCGGGTTAACTCCCAGGATCACAGTTTGGAAATTATTTTTGAGCTCAAGGTCTTCGGTATCAAATTTTCAGTAGTATCAAAAGATTCGCAACTATAATCTCTCTCTTTTCAAGTTGGTATAAATTGCAAGATAATATACTAGTACTAGTTATGAACTCATTATCACTGATTTTGAGGTTTCCGTGAAACCTAGCCAAATATTCTATTTTTTTTATTTTCAAGAGGGTGGTGGTACTTTATCTATGGCATTTAAATTGTATCTGAAAACATGGAACAAACAAAACCAATTATTTCCCTTCACTGTCTTTGCTCGGTCAGATAAGTACTTTTTATTTTTAAGAAAATAGCATTATTCCTTGATTTCCGGAAAATTTTTATTGACGGTATAAGGAACCATGGTTAACCATACGTAAATTATGTCCGCTAGAGGATCAGCAGGTTATTGCTAGTTATTTCCTGCATATAAATAATTGACCTATGCAGCATAGCTAGGGTTATAACCGGGGGAAAATCGTCGCAAAACTAATAATTTCTATCAATGCATGAAAGTAAATACCCGGGCCAGAATTTTAAGAGAAAATTTTTGAACTGGTAAAATGGAATTTCAAAGTTATAGCCTATGCTTACATATACCGTCATTATAATGTTTAGTTCACTGACTGTACCCTTTTCCGAACACCTCAGCTCGGCCAAAAATCGTTCGGATTAGGGTACAACGTTCGGATAAGGGTACAGTCAGTGTAATAGATTCGTTTGTAGATAATTTGCGCTAGATGCAGCGAAAAAATAACTTACTTTTTCTACTCAAAGTATATTGGTGTACTAAGTCTACCATGAAGAAGATTTGAACGCCTCCCTGTTTATTTTATGAAATTAGCTTCAAAACACCAAAAAGTGAAAAAAAAATCGAGATAAAATGTAAAGCAGTACCCCTGGACAGATATGACTTTTAAACTTGTTATTTCAAACGAATCACACCTGAATCCGTTCATTTTTTGAATATTATTTCCAGAAATTGAACACGACGTCTAAGTGTTCAAAATTGAAAAAATTACATCAACTAACCGGAAAATTTTGAAATATTACGGCTCAAAGAAAGGGCTTTTATCCAACCGAAGTTTTTCACGGTCTTGTGTGTGATAGTTACCAATATAATACCATGCCCTTGTGCTAATTTCATTTAGAAACTAACCACACTAAAAAACAAAAACTACTTCACACGAGATTAGGAAAGACTTCGGTTGGTGAGAGTATATCCCCTATTCACACTTTTGTTAATATCCCGGCCCT
>SCLH01001159.1:29480-42195 GCA_004367855.1 Oikopleura vanhoeffeni | reverse complement strand
AAAAATTAGGGAAAACCACAATTGTGGTTTTCCCTAATTTTTCACATTTGTGATCAAAAAAGTTCAAAAATAAAAATTTGGTCAATAAAAAATTCTAAATTTGGTGAATAAAATTCAAAAATTAGTCACAAAATTCAAAATTTGGTCAGAAATTTGCAATTTGATCAAAAAAAATTTCGTAAGTTTTATCTTGATATGAGTTGAGTGAATTTCAAATTTGATCAAGTGAATTTTAAAACTTCGATATTTGAAGAAAAATTCAAGAAATCAAAATTATAATACATATGTATAGTATATATCAAGATACATTGTATACAAGTCGAAAAATCACAAATCAAAATTTTTTCAAGAGAAGTTTAGAAAATTCTTGAACTATTTTCTTAAACCGTTCATTTTAGCACTTATTCAGAGCTGATTACTTATCATAACGATAAAATCATGGTATATCTATTTTGAAGGTTCATTGACCTCACGAAATAATTATTACCTTGACCGCGTTTCCATAAGCACTTGTCTCTCTAAGATAGCTTCCCTCAAATTCATAAATTTGAGTTTCTATCGCTTGAACATTTAATTGAATAGTCTGTCTTTCCTCTATAAGTGTTTTCAGTAATTTCTGTGTGTCTGTGACCGGCATAATTTGTTTAAAAAATTTGACGGTTTACTTTTTTTGATGTACTTCTAAATATTAAATTATTTCGAGGTTTTTGACTTTGAAGATTAATTGTCTTGCTTTGGGGTCACATTTCAAAATAAAAATTATTAACAATTTGGAGTCAATCTAAAATATCTTTACAACTTAGGTGATCATTACGTTTTTGGGTCAACTCAAATTTTCTAACCGGGTTTTATCAAGTTTGCAAAAACTGGGAGTCAAATTTTAAATCTAAAAAATTACGACAATATTTATTTTTTCAAATTATGATTTCTTTATTTATATAAGTAGAAATCACACTATGAAAAATTCAGTGAGTTAATTCTCCCAGCTATTGATTAACATAAATTTATAAGTGATGAAACTTATTTGTGGATTTGAAATTTGACTCCTGGTTTTTTCGAAAACTTGTCCCGAACCCCTTTCAAAAAAAGGAATTAAACCGATAAGCAGGAATGTTACTCCTTACTGATTAATAAATGTATAAATTACAGGAAAGTACTTTTAAAAGGACCGTCTTATTAATATAACAAGTAGAGTACAACTAAAAGTACTTAACTATACCATAAAAAATGCCTTGGTTCGAAACGTACTTAAAATATGTATCATACTAGGACATATTTTTATGGTATAGTAAAATACTTTTTGTAGGAGGCTCAATTTGTATGTTAACTTGACGCGTCCGTTTAAAAACAGTTCATTATAATACAATTATCAATCTTTATTCATAAATACAGTAAATTGACCGTTTTAAAATATTCTAAATTTAAGGACTTCGGTCCAAAATAAGTAAAGTTTTTTCTAGATTAACTCCGTTTTCGATATTGATGAATTTTCAAATTTTGAAAATTTTTATTTATTGCACCTTTAGCTAATGAACTAAGCCAAATGTATAAACTAAGTACTAGAAATAATAAAACAGAATTAAGATTTCTAAGATTACCTAATGGAACTAAAAAGTTGAAAAATTAGTGTTGACATAGTTTCTCCCATAATTATAGCGCAGTTTTATGAACAAAAAACATTTTTTCGATCGCATTTGGTTCGCGTTTTAATTTTTTTTGTATAAATTGTATCTAAAAATGAATGTTTTCAGTGTACTTTATGTCAAATCTAGAAAGTCAACCGCGCTATAAATAACAGGTTTTGACGTAAAATGCAGGAAATTTAGCATTTCGAATCGCTTACGACGGCCCTTTTAAAAGGCTCTATTTCGTTGACAGAACCTCATCAAAACCTAACCGAAAAAAATATAATTGAATTATTTTGTTGACACAAAAAGTTTTAACTTTTATGACATTACCTCTGCTCCTTATACCAAAATCAAAAATGTCAAACTTGTAACAACTAAGACAAAAAAGCAAAGAATTTAACTCGCGGGAGTGGATTGGTTAGACAGGGATCTCAGCTATTAGCGGTCAATTACAGAACTTGAATTTTTCTTAGGAGTTGGTTGTTTTCAGTATAATGTGAAAATGTACAAAAATTGTCAGATTTGGTTTGATAGAGAAAATTTTGAAAATTAGCTATCAGGCTATAGCCGGCTAGTTTTAAAATTTAAAATCTGTTCAAGGACATTTCTAAAACCAAAATTTGATTGATCCTGAAGGAAAGAAGGATCAGGAAGGAAAATTGAAAACTATTATTTTCATCAAAAAATTCTAAATTTATTCAAAATATTTGAAAAATCAGTTGAATCAATTTTCAAAAAATTGATCAATAAAGTTGAAATTGCAAAATTTGTTCAAGAAACTTCAAAAATCGGTTCAAGAAAATTTATAAAATTTGATCAGGAATATAAAAAAATCTAAATTCTATCAGGGCCTCATGCAAAATTAAAAAAAACGTTCAAAAAATTGCAGTTTGATCAAGAAAATTTCAAAAATTCATAAGTTGTATGAGAAAAAATCAAAATCGGCAAATTTAAAAATTCAAATTTAGATCAAGAAATTTGAACTAAAAAATGACCCAAGTAAATTTCAACAATTTTCAAAATTGCAAGAAGTTTCTTTTTAAATGACCGAAATCCTTGTAATTTTCACACCATAGATGGAAACATGCGTTATATATTTGTACTCTAAGATTGAATTTTTCTATTTTTTATTGCAGATAGGCAGAAAATGTGTTTAACCGATAAAATTCATAACTACGAGATGTAATACGAAATGAGCAAATAGAAAGTCACCAAATGCACGCTCTTCACCCCAAACAAATTGTTCTTTATTTTCTGGATTAACTTGAAGTCGGAGATTAACGCCCAAAACTTAAAAGATTTTTTATTGGAACGATTCTCAAATAAGTTGACAAAGCACTTTGCATCAAAATCCTGGACCTGTAAACTTTTATTTTTCTTTAATTTTCAATTATCTAAAAGTATTAAAAATTTTTTCAGTATTCGGTCATATTTAAAAAAAAATGTGGGATTTTCAACAATTTAGCCGATATAAGGATCGATTTTCTATGAAAAACAAAAATAATTTGAAAGTTAAAGCCAAATTTTTAAAATTTGAATCAACAATTGTGAGGACACAGCAAATGTTGACAATTCATACAAAGTTTGATCCGCGCCATTTTAAAAATTGTAAGTTTAGCGCCTTTTTTATTTCCTTTCAATTACTAGTGATAAAAAACTTAATGGGGTCAAATTTCAATTTTGTGAATGAGATTTGACACCTCAAAAAAATAATCGTCAAAATTTACATTTTTCTATAAGAAATCGATCATACCGATACCAAATATTTAAAACCAGGAATTAAAAATTTGATCAATTTTTCTGTCAGTTTTTTTTAATTATTATTTTGTCACGTCAAAATTTAAAGAAATTTTTATCCTTTTATTGATTCATCCTTAAACTTACCAAAAGATGTGACACATGAGATAAAACCGGCAAGGAAAGCATTGAATGGGAAGGTTCCAACCAAACAGCAGTAGAGAAACTGAAATACAAAATTTGAAAAAAACCTTTGTAAGATCAATCCCTTAAATAAGGAGTCATTATTGGCGCTAATATTGGAAAATATCTTCAATTTATGGGAAATACTGATTTTTTTAATTTTTACCTGGATGACTCCAGTAAAAAAGCAGTAGCCTAGATAAGCATCGATAAGCTTCAATTTCATTGGTGTCTTTTTCTGGTAATCGACGGAAAATTTGGAGATGATTCCACTAATTTCAACAGCTTGGTCGCTCATATTCGAAAAAGATCTTAAAAATTTGGTATAATGGAATGAAGGATAACAAAATTAAAAATTGCCATAAAGAATCGGAAAAGTTCCTGATAAAATTACAAAAAAAATAGTGTCAAATTGCAAAAAAATATGATAGACTAAAAAATCATTATAATTTGTCATGATTTTTTTGTATAAAGTCTTCTTTATTCTCGTGCCTTAAAATCGACTTCAGTTGTGATTCATAGTAACGTCAGTTTGAAATCACAAATATTTAAAGAATATTTTATACAAAAACCTTAAAAATTATTGTTATATTTTCGGACATAATATCTTTAAAATAAACGTGCTTTCAACCGACACTACTTTGAAATCTATTTTGTAATTTGAAACCATTATTCATTTTAAAATCTCCTATCGGGTTGTTTTTCTTACTTTGGGTGATTTTCTTCAAAACTTGGAATACGTCATGAGTGATGGCGTAGGTAGTTATTTTATTGTTTTCATAGATCACTCAAAAGAAGAAAGAAGTATAGACCAGCATACATGTATATACTTTGTCCTATTTATATGGCTGGCACTACAGCATAGTGCGTTTACACGGACAACCTAGTAGGACGGGTTTGGGTAAAACAGTCCTGCTAGCGTACATTTAAAGTGTCACTTTGGCGATTCAAATTGTCCGCTCAAACGTGACGGATAGTTTGAATGACCAAAGTGCCACTTTAAATACACGCTAGCAAGACTTTTTGACACAGACCTGTCTTACTAGGTCGTCCGTTTAAACGCACTGTGCTGTAACATTTTTTTTAAAGAAAAATAAAATATATTTACAAGATATAGAATATATTGCAAATTTTATGTAGCACATGTATCCTTTTAAATGAGAGGAATTACAGTAAAAGCGTTTTTTTATCAATTTCAAAATATAGTGTAATGAACATATTGCAATAAAAAGAAGTGAAATATTTAAGAGTGAAATTAAAAATAAATATTTTTTCTAAAAATTTTTGACTACACATGACGATAAGTGTTCGTATTTTTGGAGCCATATAATTTCAATATACGAGATCATAGAAATAAAATTGATGAAACGACTATGAAATTAAATTAATATAACATAAATGATATAATTAAATATTAATTTTTGAAACACTATTTGAAGAGGGAATTTTGAGAGCATGAATATTTTTTCCCGGTGTAATACTGGATCAAATACAGCGGGTTTACAAAAATTGCCCGAACTTCCAAAAAACTGGGGTGGATTTGGTGTTTTATATTCAAAAAATGTCGTGAGAAATGGTTGAAGGATATAGCCTTTATATATTTTCCGAAAAATGGGACGATTTGTGGTAACCCACTGTATTGTATTCAAATGATGAAATTCAGGAGGCTGTATATTCATCTGTGCAATATAATTTTTTCCAAAAGATATAAAAAGTAGGCCAAGCGTGTATCCGGAGAAAATGTGATACCTGACGGAATGAGAGTAGGCTGTATTACCCACGCGAACCACACGCAAACCAAAACAAATTAATTATTTGGGATCATATTGGTACCTTATACATTTGCGCAAATAACAAAAAAATGCATATCGACATCAGGAATTCAATCACTTTTGATTTCAGTCATATCAAAGATTTTTGAAAAAATGTAAATCTTCGATTATCTTTCGCATCAAACAAAACAAATATTTCAAAACGCAGAATCATTTTTATTGAATTTTCGTTAACAAAATTTGCGTTTTTTATGCAGTTTTAAATAAAAATTTCGATGCGAACGATACCTTCATAATTTTTAAAAATGAAAAAGGTACCCAAACTCAATTTTGTTGATTTTAAACGAGAACACAAGAAAAGAAATCTCAAATATTTTTTTGTTTTTGATTCTTATACTGACAAATTGCACTTTTTATTCCTATGATAAGTCCTACAATTATTCTAACATTCTCTGAAAACACCAGAAAAAGCCCAATCGGCCCATCAGAGTTAATTATAATTTGAACGAGGTAATATCAGCAATAATCATCCTTGCAGTTTTCCAAGCTTCTTCTTCGGCTTTTTCATCGACGATTTTTGAGCTGCCCAAAAACCGGGAAAAAGTATATTTTTTCTTTTCGCGTTCTTTCGCTTCCAGTATTTTTTGAATTCTGCCGGTTTGTAGGGTTTCTGACCGGTACCTGCCGAGAGAATCGATATGACCAAGGTAGAGGTGGCCACTAAGCGGGCGATAATAAATTAATTCTGGACGAGAAAATGCTACGCCAAGGTCAATTCCACAAGTACTTTGACTACCAGACAAACTGAAAATAAAAATTATATTTTTGTAATCATAAGTATGATACAGTTGTATTCATACATCAAAAAAAATCATAAATAACATAATTATCATAAAAATCATAATTATGAAATTAAATATCTTATGTTATTTGAAATTGAATTTTTTTCTGACAGAAAAATTATTTTTGTTACTTGACACTTGTGAAATTTCATGAAAAATTTTTTTTCTTACAGCCGGGTAACGCTAACTGAAACAAAACTTAACCTTGTGCGGTTTTCGAAAAAAATACGTAGACTTGAATTTGTTCGTATAACCGCCCTATGATAAATAAATGATCTCATACAGAAAATTTCACAGAAAATTAATTTTTCCAATTTAACAATTTTTTAATCTCTTCATCAATTTATGTTTATTTTATGTGTATTCAGTTTATTGACTAGGCGAAGATTTAAGCATCATTCAAGTTTCAAATAGTATTTGACCAAGGGTTGATAATCATTAATATTTTTACTATAAATTAACCTGGAAGCATCATCGGGTTTTGTTTGGAAAAGATTATCTTCTTCTAGCTTTGTAAGGCCAGCTTGCTCAACTAATTCGCTCAGGAAAATTCGAAAATATGAAGACCGAAGGAAAAGTGGAAGATAAACTGTTTTTAACGTCGTGATAGCCTAAAATTTAGTTTTTATACGCTTGTTCAAAAATATTTCTATAATTTTTTCTATCAAAAATACTATTCTTATGAATGTTTCGATTTATTCTATTTTTCTAAGTCAGAAAAAGTTGGTTTTAAAGGCGCTTGATGATTATGTTCAAAATGCAATTTGGACTGATTGCTTTTCAAACCAAATTTCCATGTGTCTGTAAAACCAATTTTTCACTCTTTACAATATAATAAACCGAAACGTCAATAAATTTAGTTTTTAAATACAGTTAAGAGCTTGTAATAGGGCGCGAACGGACTCCAACTGTTGGCCATTTTTCTTGAAATAAATTATAAAAAATAATATTTTAGCGTTTTTTTCCACAAAATATTCATGAAAAAACGCTAAATTGTATTTCTTATAATTTATTTCACGAAAAATGGCCAAAAGTTGGAGCTCGTTTAAAAGCTCTCAATAAATTAACTAGATAATATGCCGTAAAACAGCAATGTCTCTAGTCACATGAAAAACATTATTTCACATTATCAAAAGATTATTGAACGGGAGCCAATAAGCATGCGTATGATCAGTTACATTCTCGAGCTTTTGTCGCTAGCAAAAATATAACTGTACAACAAAATATTTCTGCGAAAAAAATCAGCGATTAATAAACCAGGGAAATGGGCGTTATCAAAACTTCAAATCGCAAAATGAGGGGAAGAACCCCACATAAAAGTTGAGGTCTTCTTTTGGATTATGAACCCCGCTCGTAAACTTAGACAAAATAAACATGAAATAATTTCTGCCAATTTTCTTGTCTTATTTTAACTCGGCTGTTGTGAGTATTGCAATCGTGAGAGTCATAGATAAGGTGTTTATATTATAAGTCCTACTATTTCTGAAGAAACCGTGATAATGACCCACATTTTTTATTTGAGGCTTTGAATATTTGTGCAACACTTCAAAAAATCATATTAAACTAAGGAATGACAGTAGAAAGTTCATTATTGCTCGAAATTTAATTTTTCATTTTGAAAAAATATTTGAGCTACTATTTAAAACTATTTTTGATAATTAACTGGCAAACTCTAAAAAGAGTATAATCTATAAATTATAAGTATAACTCCAAGGGTTAGAGGACATTTAGAAGCTCATTTTTAATTATTTTACAGATTATTTCAAAAAAATCTTCTAAGAGAAGATTCTATATTTCGATAAACGGCTACATATAATTTTTCAGTCATAAAGTATAATTAGGACTATTTCAACACAAAAATTCAACAAAAAAAATAAAAAGCTGGCATAAAAATGGCGAAACAACTAATTGTGCTAGGGTTATTCAAAAATGTGCTAGAGTTAACTAAAGTCAAGCACTTGTTTTTAGATATAAAGCCGACTAAAAAATGTTGGTTATTATCACGGTTTCTTCAGAATGCTCACATATAAAATGGTAGGACCTTAAAAATAATCACCTTATCTATTTCTCCTTCGCGATTGAATTACCTACGAAAACCAAGTAAAAATAAGACAAGCGCATAAGATATGGACCTGAAAAATAATCATCTAAGATATTTTAATTTTGAAGAATAGTAGAGAAAATCAAGATAACAACAAGTAAATCTGGATAATTTAATTCAAAAATAGTACTTTCAAACCCTGTGAAAATCTCAGAAATATTTAAAAATATATTTTTTTGGACGAAATAGTCCAATTATAAGGCTGAGGGTTAATAATGCAAACCCAATTTGACTGAAATTTTATTAAATTAAAAATCTTGTACAGAGTTCAACGTTATAAGAAAATAAAAAAAAATGTTTATTCAAGTGCTACAATAGCATCGGATAAAAAGCGTCTTTGAAATTCAAAAATTAAAAACGGTTCCGCAATTTAAAAAATAAATAACGCAGTAACATCGTCAAATGTGTTCTAATCTTGTCCGAAGAAAAATCATGATACAAATAGAACTTGAAAGTAAACTTGATCAAGCAAAATTCATAAATGCAAAATTTACTTCAAAAATTTTTCGAAAAATTCGTTATTCAAAAAATAAATAAGGTGACTTTTGAAACCCACTTTTAGAAAGATCAGTCTGATCATCAGACATCCGATTTGTTTGAAAATTTCATCAAAAATGCAATATTTTGTAAGAAATTAGACCTTTTACGTAATATACGTATCTTCAATTATTTGACATGAAATTCTGAAATACTTCTCGGTGATTGGTTCTTCATTGACTCAATCTTTAAAATACTCGGGTTTCATTGGTCAAAAAAATTAACGAAATGAAAGTTAATTAACGCAATAAGGACGTCAATGGTGTTTCAATCATGTCCCTCGAGTTTATTTTTATTAAATTTTAAGTACAGTAGATTGCGTTTAAACGGACAGTTCGGTCGAACGAGTTTTAGTCAAAAAGTCCTGCTAGCGTGCATTTGGAGGCTGTTCTGGGATGCAAACTGTCCGTCACGTCACGGAGAATTTGAATGGTCCAAATGCCCGTTTAAACGCACGCTTGCAGGACTTTTTAACCCAAATCCACTCTAGTAACCTGTCTGCACACTGTACTGTACTAATAATGACAAGAAGTTTTTCAGATTGCAAAATTGATTCAGTTGTAAGAAGTTTTGGCTAGATGGATTTCTAAAATTTCAAAATATATTACTGTGGGTATTGGTAGCATTTCCACCATTAATTTCGACCCATAGAAATAATAGGTGGATTCTTCTGAAATTTTGAGGAGGTTAATTATATATGAAAACATGAAAAAAAAAATCATAAAAAAAATTTTTGGTCGTCACGTGATCAAAATATAGCGATTTTTCGTTTTTTCAGTATTTAATTAATATAAAACTGATGCGAAATCGGTAGTTTTTGGGTCAACGTAACTTTATAATGAAATTAACACACTTTTTGGAAAAAAAAATNATCTAGTGGTCAGAAATGGACTTTTTAAAACGCCCATTTAGAGCACCAATTTCGATTTTTAGCATATAAAATTCCATTTATCTGATTTTTCAGAAGTAGGGCCGTTGTCACAAAAAAAATTGCCACGTTTTGAAATTGAAAATTTTTTAAAAAAAATTTTGGAAATTTCTGAAAAAATTTTTGGTCATTTCGTAGGAATGTCGGACTCTAAATCTTTTCTAAAATTTTTTCCCAGGAGTTCTCAGATCAGTTTCGGTCACTATAAGATGTCAAATTTTCAGGAGAACACGAAAAACGTATCGGCTAACCTTACTTTACTTTATGGTGCAACCGGTAATTTAAAACTATAACCGGTATTATCACCGGTAAAAAAATCAGTTTTTTACTTTTTTTATTTTTCATAATTCTTGCCTTTGAATTCTGCTTAAGATTTTTCTTCCCGTTTTTCGTTAATTTCGACCGTTTAAAAGTTAGAAATTTGCCCGCTGCGCATCCTAATGATAGCTCATTCGAAAGCTAGTGTTTCAAACTAACTAACGGACTAAAGTCGAGACCAGCACCATTAACCGGCAGTCCGGATATATACCGGAATTTAATTTTTTGGTAGGTTCGAATCTCGATGAGCGCAACATTTTTTTTTCTTAAAATCAGCCAGAAAGTTAAATTTTTATGTTTTTTCATTCTTATATCACGATTGTCTACACATTTACTGCTTGAACTATATTTTTGACGAGTTCCTGGAAGAAAAAAACGAGTTTCGTTTTTTTTCTCAAATTTTATACTGAAAATGTCTATATAATATATCTCCGGTTACCGGTGAACCGGTTGATGGTACTGGTGCCGACTTTAGTCCGTTAGTTAGTTTGAAACACTAGGTTTAAAATGAGCTAGTATACAACTTCATCCTATGTCTAGTTTTTCAATCTATTCAATGCTACAATTACGATATAACTAAGAAAAAACGACGTCAATGTGAAATGACAGTTGACTTTTTTTCTTTTTTTTTATATTATTTTTGAAAATTAATATCTAATTTGTACTAAGACCCCCTGGTTTCTGCAGCATGTCACTTTTTATGGTTAAAAATAAGTTGAATCGAAATTATGGGAGCAAAAACAGTTGATTCAAGCATAGGAATAATTTAGGTACTTAGTAGCTTTTTTTTAATGGACACAAATAAATATTTTGACGAAGTCGAAGCTCAGACATGGTATCATCAAACGGTTTTTTGCATCGTGTACCTGACCAAAATTCCAACGACAAACCAGAGACGCACTTTTTGATAAGAATTTACCGTAAGATTTTCTGAAAACCGATTAAACACGACATTTACCGGTGAACCGGTTGACTGGGAAAAACGAAAAAAAATTGTCGTTGGAATTTTGGTCGGGTACACGATGCAAAAAACCGTTTGATGATACCATGTCTGAGCTTCGACTTCGTCAAAATATTTATTTGTGTCCTTTAAAAAAAAAGCTACCTTATCGATTTTATTATGTATAGAGTAACCCATTTAATTATTAAAAAATGTTTTGAAAATTTTCTAGCTCAAATGTTTCTTTCAAAAATGTAAATGAAATCACGTACTACAGTTTTTTCTCGGGCGTAGTTTAATATATATATAAAAAATATAAATAAAAAGCTAGTGTACATACAACTGTTTAAACTGAAGTAAAAAGTCCTTTTCCAGCGTTAATATGATTTTTTGAAATATTCGACAAAAATGTTCAAAAGTTACTAGAGTAGATGCGAAACTTTCGTGTTTAGGAACTCCTAGGGTTAAAACGTCGATAAAAAAGGTCAAGAAGGCCTTATACTTTCGATGAAATATTATGACATCCGTCGTGTTATCGGAGCCGGCAAAAGTGTGCAAAAATTCCTTCCCGTTAAAAGCAGTCTACTGTATTGATTTATTTTAGACAGTCATAAAATTTTAAAATTACCTGACGAATCGGAAGCTTAAAAATATCGTGTGAAATTGTTTGTAACTCCAGTTTCGCTTCATCGCAAACCGTGCTTGAAAAACCTATCACTTCCAATTTCTTAAACATTTTCTGCGCATTTTCATCACGCTCAGCGGGGGATAATTTATCGAAATCTTTTCGAAATTCGCAAGATTCAAGATAAAACAGCAGAACATCTTAAAAAATTTATAAAATATTCAGAATTTAAATAAACATGAAAAATGATTTGCGATACTCTCAGAGAGTTACTCTCTTCAAAAACTGCCACGTAACATGACGTCAGCAATTGGAATTTTTGTCAAAGTCAAGTCGGTCGTGTTTAATACAACGTTTTTTTGGGATAGCATCAAAATAACAAAAATATCATTGTTCTGTGCATTCTGAAATGGTAATAAGACACGAATGTCCCAAAAAATAAATTTTATTTGAATTGTGTACAAATAACAAAAATATCACAAATTTTTTTTTTTTCTTAAAATGTAAAATATTTCGACGCTCGCTTATTTCTGATTGCTTAGAGGAATCGACATTTTATCGTGAATCCACTTTTGAGGATTTTTTTTATATAATTTTAATTTTTAATTAAATTATCTAATGAGTGCGTTAAAATTGTGTCTGAGATTCGGCTATTTTTAAGATGTGGGAAGTGGTGAAATCTTGATAAGTCAGAGGATTATGCAAATATAAGCATTTAAAATTAATGCGCAACATCTCAAATAAATTTTGCCATTATAGATAATCGAATGAGCAACAAAGTATAAATGAATAGACACGCTACGCGCGCTATCAGGACCAACAAAGAGGTCATTTTATGCAAAAAAATCGATTTCTCGTTAACAATCAGAAATAGCGAAAAGTTCACGATTGTGAACATAATATTTTTTTTCGGCTGCGTATATAAAATTGTAGCAAAATTTAATTCAACTACCGAGGTTTATGAAGCACACGCGGGACAGTTTTTCACTTTATCTTAGTACATGTAGTAACATACAACTTTTTTGACCTCATAATTAATTTATAAGTGTTCTAGAATTTAAATGTCTGGGAATTAAAGTCTCGATTTGACACTGAAGTTTTGAA
>SCLH01001159.1:0-29459 GCA_004367855.1 Oikopleura vanhoeffeni | reverse complement strand
AAGATAAGATAGCTCGTTATTGGACAAGGCATATGGATTACCTCTGGCCCGCCCCAAAAATATCGTACATTGTATGGGCGGATATTGAATTCTCCTTTAATTTTCTACCTGCGCCACTGACTCAGTAAGAGTAGCGGGGAGTAGCCTAAGATAAGACATCGTATGAGTCATTCAATTCCAAATTGGGGATGTCTTTTTCTGGTAATTGAGCCGGAAAATTTGAGAGATTGATCACTAGTGTTCATGACAGCTTGGGGTCGCTAAGTGCTCCGGAGAAAAAGAAAAATAACTTAGAAAAAAAATAATATGTATAAGGGATATGAGAAAGGCCCGATAACAAAATATTATTTTAAAAAAAAAATTGCCAGAAAGAATCTGGAAGAATGTTCCTGTTAAAATTTAAAAGAGGTAAAGGAATAGTGATACAAATTGCAAAAAAAATATATAGACTAAAAATCATTATAATTGTCATGTTTTTTTGTATAAGTCTCTTTATTCTCGTGCCTTAAAATCGACTTCAGTTGTGATCATAGTAACGTCAGTTTGAACATACAATATTTCAGAATATTTCTATACGAAAAACTTAGTAATTCCATTCTTATATATTTTCGGACATAATATCTTTAACTAAAACGTGCTTTCAAACCGACACTTACGTTGAAATCTATTTTGTAATTTGAAACCATTATTCATTTTAAAAATCTGCTATCGGGTTGTTTTTTCTACTTTGGGTGATTTTCTTCAAAACTTGGATACGTCATGAATGGATGGCGGCTAGGTAGTTATTTTATTGTTTCATAGACACATCAAAAAGAAAGAAGTATAGACAGCATACATGTATATACTTTGTCCTATTTATATGGCTGGCACTACAGCATAGTGCGTTTACACGGGACAACCTAGTAGACGGGTTTGGGTAAACAGATCCTAGCGGTATTTAAGTGTCATTGGCGATTCAATGTCCGCTCAAACGTGACGGATAGTTTGCGAATGACCAAGTGCCATTTAAATACACGCTAGCAAGACTTTTTGACACAAACTGTCTTACTAGGTCGTCGGTTAAACGCACTGTGCTGTAACATTTTTTTTAAAGAAAAGAAAATGATATTTACAGAGTATAGAATATATTGCAAATTTATGTAGCGTTAATTAATGAGAGGAATACAGTAAAAGCGTTTTTTTATCAATTTCAAAATATAGTGTGTAGAAACTATGTGCAATAAAAAGAAGTGACTATTTAGAGGTGAATTAAAAATAAATATTTTTTCTATAAAATTTGACTACACCATGACGATAAGTGTTCGTATTTTGGAGCATATAATTTCAATATACGAGTCATAGAAATAAAATTGATGAAACGACTCATGAAATTAAATTAATATAACATAAATATATATTAAATATTAATTTTTGAAACACTATTTGAAGAGGGAATTTTGAGAGCATGAATATTTTTTCCCGGGTGTTAATACGGATCAAATACAGAAGCGGGTTACAACAAATTTGTCGCGAACTTTCCAAAAAACTGGGGGTGTGTGTTGTTTATATTTAAAAACATGTCGTGAGAAATGGTTGCAGAATATAGGCTTATATATTCCAAGAAATGTGGACATTATGTGGTGCCCCACTGTATTGTATTCAAATGATGAATTTAGGAGGCTGCTATATTATCTGATGCACATATATTTTTTTCAAAAGATATAAAAAGTGGCCAGAGCGTGCTATCCGGGGAAAATGTGGATACCCGACGGAATGAGAGAGTAGGCTGTATTCAACGCGAACACACGCAGCGCAAACAAAAGATTATTTGGGATCATATTGGTACCTTGAGTCAGATTGCCGCAATCAAAAAATATTCGACATTCAGGCAATTCCAGTCAACTTTTGATTTCGCCTCTCAAAGATTTTTGAAAAAAATGTTCTTCGAATATCTTTGCATTCAAAAAAAATATTTTCAAACGCAGAATTTTTATTGAATTTTCGAGTTTACGTAACAAATTTGGCGTTTTTATGTGCAGTTTTTTAAATAAAAATTTCGATGGAACGATACCTTTCATAATTTTTAAAAATGAAAAAGTACACCAAACTCAATTTTGGTTTGATTTTAAACGAGGAACACAAGAAAGAATCTCTATTTTGTTTTTGATTTGTATACTGCAAATTGAACACCTTTATATTCCCTATGAAGTCTCTACAATTATGTCTAACATTCTCTGAAACACCAGAAAAGGCCCAATCGGCCATCAGAGTTATTATAATTGAACGAGGGGTAATATCAGCAATATCCCTTGCAGTTTTTCCAAGTTCTTCTTCGCGCTTTTCATCGACGATTTTTGAGCATGCCAAAACGCGGAAAAAGTATATTTTTCTTTTCGCGTTTTTCGCTTCCAGTATTTTTTGAATTCTGCCGGTTTGCCTATGGGTTCCTGACCAAGGTACTGCCGAGAGAAATCGATATGAGCCAGGTAGCAAGTGGCCACTAAGCGGGCGATAATAAATTATTCTGGACGAGAAAAATGCTACGCCAGGTCAATTCCACAAGTACTTTGACTACCAGACAAACTGAAATAATAACAAATAATATTGATTTTGTGAATCTAGTATGAGACAGTGTATTCATACATCAAAAAAAATCATAAATAACATATTATCATAAAAATCTTAATTATGATTAATATCTTTATGTTATTTGAAATGAATTTTTTTCTGACAGAATTATTTTTGTTATTGACACTTGTGAATTTCTTGAATAAGTTTTTTTTTACTATACAGCGGTAACTCTAACTGAACAAAATTAACCTTGTGCGGTTTCGAAAAAAAAGGTGACAAAAAAATACGTAGACTTGAATTTGTTCGTATAACCGCCGATAGATAAGAAAGATGGTCATGAAAATTTCACAGAAAATTAAGTTTTCCCAATTTAACGATTTTTAATCTCTTCATCAATTTATGTTTCTTCTTGTGTATTCAGTTTATTGACTGGGCTCGAAGATTGAGCATCATTCAAGTTCACAATATAGTATTGAGCACAGGGTTGATACATTAATATTTTTACTATAATTCACCTGGAAGCATCGTCGGTTTTGTTTGGAAAAGATTATCTTCTTCTAGCTTGTGTAGGCCAGCTTGTCAACTATCGCTCAGGAGAAAATTCGAGAATATGAAGACCGAAGGAAAAGTGGAAGGTAACTGTTTTACGTTCGATAGAGAATGATAGCCTGTAAAATAGTTTCTATAGTTTTATTATCTATAATTAATCTACAAATAATATTTCTATAATGAATTGTCTCTAGAATTGTTTTCTATTTTTCTAAGTCAGAAAAGTTGTTTTAAAGGCGCTTTGATTATGTTCAAAATGCAATTGGACTGATTGCTTTCAAACAATTTCCATGCGTCTGTAAAACCAATTTTTCACTCTTTTACAATATATAAACCGAAACGTCAATAATTAGTTTTTAATACAGTTAAGAGCTTGTAATGGCGGCGAACGGCGCTCCAAGCTTTGGCATTTTCTTGAAAATAATTATAAAAATAATATTTTAGCGTTTTTTCACCAAATATTCATGATAAACTTTTTATGAAACAACACTGAAATTGTATTTTCTTATAATTTAATCTTGCAGACAAACCATGGCCAAAAGTTGGAGCGCGTTTAAAAAGCTTCAATAAATTTAGACGAGGAATGAAGGAT
Source organism: Oikopleura vanhoeffeni (assembly GCA_004367855.1). Classification (NCBI taxonomy): domain Eukaryota; kingdom Metazoa; phylum Chordata; class Appendicularia; order Copelata; family Oikopleuridae; genus Oikopleura; species Oikopleura vanhoeffeni. The sequence continues at coordinate 25,768 of SCLH01001159.1, read as the reverse complement.
GGCCGTAAACGCAGGTCTCTGAGTAAAATGAAAAAGATTGATTTCAACATTATCAAGAGTATTGAGTTGAACGGAGCCACCTCCGCCCCATGCGTAGTGATCAGGTTCACATTCCCGAGCTGTTTGTCGGGCATTCAGAAAAAGAGTAACTGTCAAATACAACAAGAATATTTTCTGCGAAAAACAAATCCCCCACGCGAAGTATGATAAACCGCCGCGCAAATGGGCGTTATCAGAAGACTTCAAATCGCAAAATTGAGGCAGAGGACCGCCCACACATACAAGGTTGAGGCATCATTGGCTTTTGGATTAATGATGGAGCCCGCGCTCGTAACCTAGCAACAAGAAGTAAAAACATTGAATATAATGCCGGTCTGCCGAGCCATTTTCTTGTAATTATTTTAAACTACAAAGGCTGTCCTCGCCTGGAGGTATTGCCGAATACGTGAGAAGTGCATGGAGATAAGCGGTGTTTATTTTATAAGGTGACCTACTCATTCTGAAGAGGAAGGCGGACTGAATGGACCGCACAATTTTTATATTTAGAGCTGTTTGTAGTTTTGGCAAACTTTCAAAAAATGCAAACGTGTTAGAGGCCTTTAAATGTTTCGCTACCGGCTTAGTGAGACATCATAAAAAACCAAAAGAGTGCGGCCAAGGGCACCAGAGCCACCCGATTGATGGCTTCATACGGTGTGTGATTTTGTGTACAGAGGCGTAAGGCAGTTGGAATTTTAATTTTGTCTTGCATACAGCGAAGTTTGAAAGGTCATAAGTTTTTGTCAAATTCGACATAATTGCATAATTTAGAGATGTAATTTTGAGTTTTAGAAAAACTAGTGAGAAAATCAAAGGTGTACCATATCACTGGTTACCCCAAAACGCGTCACGAGTTTGCTCCTACAAATTTTTATCTCTTCGAAAACAAATGCGACAAGAATCTGGCCTACGTTTCATAGTTTTGTCCGCTTTGATTAGGGCTATATCTCGATAAATCAAAAGTAATTTATAAGGGATAAGTAAAAATGAAATTTTGATTGAAACTCCATGAGGTGGATTTGTGGATGAGAAAGGTTTGTGTGTTTCCGCTACTAAAAGCAGATACATGGCATTTTTTTTATTAAGTTTCGCAGTAACCCGTATGGTAAATGACCAGCTACAGAGGTGTCGCAAAAAAGTTTGAGTGGGTTAGGGATTAAATTGGCACTTTATATAACTAATTTTTTTTCATGTTGATTACTTGAAGTGTGAAGATTACGAATATTTCACTTCGCGTTGAAATGGAAAAATGTTAGGTGCCCCTAAAATACCAATAAATAATTTGGGTATTTGCAACTGTTATAGATGCACAAACACTTTCTAAAAAACTGGCTAATCTTCGACATTTGAAGTTTGTGATGTGTCCAGCTTGGCCGAAATAATTGTGTAGTGGAAGATGAAACATAAGGACTAAAAAATCCTGTGGGAAGTAGTCAGAACTCCCGTAAAATAAGCAAAACGAACAAAACATTACGAATAAAAAATTCAAATTATTTTTGGAAACACAGAATCAATTCTTTATAATGTATTTGAAACAAAAGATTCGCTCGATTCACAGTTTTTTGTTTTTTTCGACTGATTTTTAGGTATGCCTGGAGCCACACGTGTGGCTCTGTGCTCACAAGGTAAGGACAAGTACGGGAGTGAGAAGGTTCCGGCATTATTGCTCGAAATTTCAATTCTTCTCGGATGTTTTGAAACAAAGTCTTGAAAGCAATACGATTATAAAACTATTTTTTGCGGAATATATTAGACTGGCAAACTCTAAAAGAGTATATATTATTAAATGGTATTAAGAATTGACACCTACCAAGGCCGCCTTAGGCGACAGATTAGGAGGGCTCATGTTTAGTATTATTGCGGTGATCTACTCCTTTCAATAAAATCTTCTAAGAGAATAAAATCTAGATTCCCCGAGAAACGGTGCGGAACTACATATGAAATTTCCTGGTCAGTCATGAAAGAATCATAACGTAGGACTATGGTGTCAGCACCACAAAAAATTCCAACAAAGGGGAAAAATAAAGGGGAAAGCTGCATAAAATGGGAGCCGAAAACAACTAAAGTTGTTGAATAACCGGGTTATCTCCAAAAAATGTGCTAGAGGTTAACTAAGTCAACACTTTGTGGTTTAGTTATAAAGCTCCGAGTCTAACAGGATGGTGGGTTATTATCACGGTTCTTCGAATGCTTCAAAGGTATAAATGGTAGGACCTTGAAAAATAATCACCTTATCGGTAGAATTTCTCCTTCCGAATTGGAATTACCTACGAAACCAAGTAAAAATAAGAACAAAGGGCATAGATGATAAGGACCTGAAAATAAAATTCATGCTCAGCAGATAGGGTTTAAGTTTGGTAAGGTATGTAGTAGGAGAAAAGTCAAGATACAACAATGAAATCTGGATGACTTTAGATGTCAAAAATAAGCTCTGTCCCCAACCCTGTGGTGGAAATCTCGAGAAATGGATTTGTAAAGGATATATCCTTTTTGGATCGAAAATAGTCCGAGATCTATGAGCTGAGAGTTAGGATTTAACTCGCCAAACACAAGTTAAGAAACTGACAATTTTGGATTAAATTAAAAAGTGCTTGTACAGCCTCGCCTCTCCACGTTATAAGAAAAATCACCACCAACAACTGTGTAAAATTCAAGTGCTACAATAGGCATCGGATAAAAAGACGTCTTTGAAAATTCAAATAAAAAACGGTGAAATTCCGCACCCTTTTAAGAGCCAATAAAAATAACGCGCCAGTAAGTAAGAGTACCACCTGTCCAAGGTGTTCTAATCGTTGCCGACAGTTAAAAATCATGAGTTACAATACGAACTTGAAAGAGTAAACTTGATTCAAGCAAAAAATTTCATAAATGAAATTTACTTCAACACCATTTTTCGAAAAATTCGTTATTCAAAATAAATAAGGGTAGGCTTTTGAAACCCATTTTAGAAAGAATAACGTCTTGATCCATCTACCCTCTTTCTTGTTTGGTTAGGAACATCCGATAATAAATAGTTTGAAATTTCATCAAAAAATGCAAATTTTGTTAAGAAATGTAACATTACTCACATTATCCCCGATAAAAACATCGTCAATTATCTTGACATGAAATTCTGAAATACTTCTCTCCCGCGTGATTGGGTTTTTAATTGACTCAATCTCTTAAAAACGCAAGGGATAATTCATTGGTGCAAAAAAATTGAGACAAAGCCCAAATGAAAGTTACAGTTAACGCAATAAGGAACGGTCGGGAAATCGGCGTAGGTTTCAAAATCACTGTCCCTCGATGTTATATTTTTTATTAATTTAGTACAGTAGATTTGCGTTTAAACGGACAGTCTCGAACTAGTTTCTAGTCAAAAGGAAGGGTCCTGTCCTCCCAAATGCGGTGCATTTTGGAGGGTGTTGCATAGGACTGCCAGAGAAGACTAAGTAACGCGTCGTGACTCTACGGAGAATGAATTGAGGATGAGTCAGAAGATGCCCGTTTTAACGCGAACGGCTTTGCAGAGACCGTTTTATACAGTCCAACTCGTAGCGAACCTGTCATGTTGTCAAGGGGAGAAAAGGTGGTGACTCATCGGATCCTTCTGACTTGTTTTTAGATCGGAGCTGCAGAAGAACAGGGAAAACAGGGAACAAAAGTATATAGAAACTTCTGAAAAGGCCTAAAGAGGATGAGATCCAATCCTTTTGCTCCACCAAAAAGATAAAACACAGAGGTCTTTTCTTGAGCCACGGCACAGCAACACAAGCCAGGTGAGGAGAGTTCTAGAACCCTGATTTTGACCCTTCTACCGTCTTTATGGATCTTCAGGACAACGCCGAAGCGTAATGGAAAATTGATCCAGAACACTTGTGGTGAGAATAACCCATGTACTACGACAAGTTTGAACAGTATATGGGGGTAATATATTTGCGGGGAAGAAATTTCGATCGACTTGTTCTAGAAGACCAGTGAGAACCGCTAAATTCTTGATGATAATTTTTAGAAATTTGGGTTAGCATACGAACTTTTTCTCAAAAAACGATCCGGTCGATTTTTTAATATAAAGGTAGGCATTCCCTTCCGGGAGAAGGAACATGTCTTCCTCAATTCTCGAGGTGCGAATTATTCTTTTTTGAAGCAGTGAGGCCCGCCTAGTTGATAGGAAAAGTTGCAGATTGGAGTTCACCGGAAGGGTCAATGTTTCATGATTTTCTATGAAAAAAAATTTTCCTCGTATCAGAGTTGAAAGTACCATCAGAAGACAGCAGCTCGATGGTCTACTCTGAAGAAAAAATTATGCCTTACTCAGGTTGGAAACTTTGATCCCTTATGTATTCATCAGAATCAGTCAAACATCGAAAAATTCAAACTAAACGAAATTTGTCGCAAAAACGATTCAGGTCGAGTTTTATTTTTCTAAATCTTAGATATAATTTCGTAGACAATGTACCTTCTCAATTTCTAGTGTGAAAGACTGTTTTTTTTAATCATTTGCTCCTATTATAGGAAAGTGCATTTTGGTTTCAGGGCGCGGGAAGTCAATCTCTCTTGAGGGTGTCTAGCACACCCATTTGATTTTCATCCGATGGTGCGACCGAGAACCGAATACCCTCAAACATTGAAGTCTTATGCGAAAGAACGGGTGTAGTCAAAAAGATGGCGTACTTCACTTAATTACTTAGTTTTATGAATTTGTTTCACAAAATTTAGGTTTATGTATTTATTCTCCAAAAAAATTACTTAGAAAAAATCTGAAAAAAACGGTCGAAAATTTTGAAGAAAAATCGTTCGAAGTTTTTAATTTATTATAAGAGCAGAAATGCCATTTTTGTTCCTTCTTGGAGGCTATGTTGGCATGCAGGTTATTAATGTCCCTACCTGAATTAAGATGGAACGACCGTCCTTGAGTGAGTCCCTTAAACACACTGACATGTACTAATAATGGACAAAAAACGTTTTTCAGGATTGCCAAAAAATTGATTACACGGTCTGTAGGGAGAAGTTTTCGGGCCTAGATGGATTTCCACCAAATGTGTTCGGCAAGAAAGTACTCCATTAACTGGTGGGTATTGGCACAAGCGGAGCCAGGATTTTTGCTTGATTTCGAGGCAGGAGACATGGCGTAGGGTTTTTGCCCGGGTTTCTGGTACGGGCGGCCTGACCTGGCCAAGGACCCGGCGAGTTAGTAGGAGAGAAATCCTTTTTGAGACTTTTCATATTGATAATCTTGACGACTGCAATAGTTTTTTAGACCAACAAAATCAACAGCGATTAAGTAAACTCCTAAAAAAAAACATCGGACATAAATATATTTAGACAAAAACTTTCACCCAGGGCTTCCTAAAAAGAAAAAAGTAAGCTTGCTATTATCGCCCGGTGTGAGGAGGAGCTACTGACTAACTAGTGGAATCGCGATACAAGTAAAGGTGACCAAGTTACGATATTAACAAGCATTAGAGAAGATAAGTTTCAATGATAAAATTTGCGAAATAGACGGGTGAATTAAGGCTGATACCCGTAGAATTGGACGCGAAGCAAGGAGGGGCCGAGCCACTCGGGGGTGTATAATAAAAAAGCCAGTTAACCGGAAAGTAATTTTTATTCTATAAATAATTGGCAGGAAAACTCAGCAGTGAAAAACTCGAACAACTCAATATGTACGCGGCGACGGACGTGCGATTGTATCCCTAAGATGGGGACCAGAATATAGGTTGCGTGGGAGAGTTGAACGGGTAGATAAATCAATTTTTGAAGAGATATATGAGGCGCGGTCAAATAACCAGGCTATGACAATGACGCGAGAATTTTGGTAAGTTAAGGTAAAATGTGAATTTAATAGGATTTAAAGAAGACGTAGGAGTATGGAGCATGAATTTGCTATGATAGCTCAGGTGAAACGCAGCGTGGAGGTAAAGGACTACGCGAAAAGACACTAACACAGTTAGTCTGACTAGAAAAATAGAAGGCGGAGGCCACAAGGCGTACATGTGAAGTGTTGACAGTTGACCTTGGTCGAATATCTTCGTTTTATATTATGTTTTGGAAAAAATAAATGAGGCTCTAATTGTAAAATATAAGGCCCCCTGGTTTCTGGCAAGCATGTCAGTCGTTTTTAGGGATTAAGGATAAAAAGGTGTGAGATCAAAATAATACTGGGGAGGCAAGACAACACGGGTGGATTACAAAAAGCATGGAGGAAATAATGTAAAGATAGCTTAATTTCAATTTTGTAAAGGACACCGAATAAAATATTGTTGCGAAAGTCCAAAGCTTCAGACCATGAGGTTAAAATCAGGCAAACGGTTATTTTGCATGCTGTGTACGCTGCACCAAATTCCAACGACAAAACCTGAGAACGGTCACTTCTCTCTAATAAGTGTTAGCCTAAGATTTTCATCGCAACTCGGGATTAGAAACCGGTTGAGTCAGCGACGAAGTTACCGAGTCGAACGGGTATAACTGGGAAAAAACTGAGAAAATTAATTATCGTTGGAATTTTGGTCGGGTACAACGATGCAGAAAAACCGTTTGATTATACATATCTGAAAAGTTGGAGCTTGTGCGAGACGATAATGGTTTATCAATTACAGGGGAATCGATTTTAAATTTATAAAGAGTAACCCATTTAATTCATTAAAGAGTTTCTGAAAATTTGGGTGCTAGCTCAAAATCGTTTCTTTTCAAAATGGGAAAAGGAAATCTACGTATCTCACAGTGTTTCCTTTCGGCGCTCAGTGAAGTACTCAATATATAAAAAATAATAAAATTAAAAAATCTAGAATGTTACATACAATTGTTTCTAACTGACCAGGAAGGAAAAAGTTGCTCTTGTTCCGGGAGCGGGGTTCAGGTATGATTTTTTGAATAATATCGACAAATAATGTGCAAGAATACTCTGGCGGTAAAACAACCTTCGTGAGTTAGCGAGAATCTCCTACGGGTTAAGACAGCGTACGAGTAAAAGAAAAAGGTCAAGAGGCCGATAGACTTTCGATGAGGAATGGTAATGACATCCGTCGTGGTTAGTCGGAGCCGGCGGAAAAAGTGGAAGTGCAAAAGGATTCCTTCCCTTAAAAAGGAAAAGAAGGAGGGGCGCGCCGCAAAGAGGGTGGTTTGTAATTTTTGCTGTTCCCAACTGTTGACTATTATAGGATTATTTATTAGTAGAGAGTCTCTAAAATTTTAAAAAATTACTGACCGAGAATCGGAAGCTTAAATAATACTGCGTGCCTGACAATTGTTGTAACGGTCCAGTTCTGGCTTCAAAATCGCCAAACCGTGGCTGAACAGAACCTTATCAACCCTCCTACCGGATTATCTTAAACATTTTCTGCGCCAATTTTCTCGACGCTCGCGGGGGGAATTAAAACTGGTGTAGTCGAAATCTTTTTGAGAACACTTCGGCCAAGATCCCTCAAGATAAAACAGACAGAACATCTGTGAGTAAAAGATGCCTATTATGAAAAATAGTTCAGAATTTAAATAAACAATGAAAAAATGATTTTGCGATTACTCTCAGAGGAAGGTACGTCTCTTTCACTCGCCCAGACGTAACATGAACATCGGAGCAATATGGACATTTTTGTCAAAGTCAGTCAGTCTTCTCTAATAACAACGTTTTTTTGGAAAGGAGTCCAAAAGGAGCGCGACGAATAGGCAGATGCACGCCGGGAGCAACCGCAGCCCGGAGTGCGCGGAAGGCACAACGCGGTGGAGTGCCCACACAGACGCTGAACACAACCCACGAAAACCGGCACAAGAGCACGGAAGCCAAACGGCAAATCGATGCCGTCCAGGGGAGGAAAAAAACCCCAAATCGAAAAACCGGAGTAGGGACGGCGGAAGGACGCGCGAAGGCAGAGGCAGCGAAAGGAAAAACCGTCCCCAAAGAACGGGACCGTGCCGAAAAGGAGCCCCCGGAGAAAAGGTGATCATGCATCACCCCAAAATAACAAAAATAATCAATCCAAACTATTTTTTTTCTTAAAAAAATGTAAAATTTGTCGACGCTGCGTATTCTGGATTGGAACTTAGAGAAATCGACCATTTTATCATGGAAATGCCACTTCCCATCCACTTTTGAGGATATTTTTATTATAATAATTTTATTTTTTAATTAAATTATCTATGAGTGCGTTAAATTGTTTCTGGGATTCGGCTATTTTTAAGGATGTGGGAAGTGGTGAAATCTTGATAATGTCAGGATTATGCAAATATAAAGCATTTAAAATTAATGCGAACATCTCAAATAAACTTTTGCGCACTTATAGATAATCGAATGAGCAACAAAGTATAAATAGAATCGACACGCTATAGCTCGCTATCAGACCAACAAAGAGGTCGATTTTATGCAAAAAAAAGTCGATTTCTCTTAACCAATCAGAAATAGCAAAAATTTCAAGATTGTGAACATAATTTTTTTTTCGCCATCCGATAATATAAAATTGTAGGCAAAATTTAAAATTCAACTACCGAGGTTTATGAAGCACCGCAGGACAGTTTTTTCACTTTATCATTTTTTTAATGTACAATGTAAGTAACAATAAGAATTTTTTGACCTCTTTATTTATAAGGTTCTAGAATTTAAAATGTCTGGGAACTAAAAGTTCGATTTGACACTGAATTTTTGAAAATAAATTGTCTTACCTTCAGAGTTTTCATTCTTCATAAAGTCCATGAAAACTAGAGCGCTATCTTGAAAGGATAAAATTTGATCCAGAGATAAACTTGCATCACTGAACGCTACCACCATAAGAGCTAAAATTTTCAAAAATTAATTCAGTAAATTTACTCTGCACCTAAAATCCGAGATTTCCAAGTTACAAATCATGCATTAATTATCTGATTTCTATGGCCATAGACTATGGTGCTAAAAACATTGTTTTACGACTTTTTCAAGTATTTTCAGCTGATTTCTCGCATTTTGAGTGAATTCAAAAATCGTATTTTTTTAAATACAGTAATTAATGCTTAAAATTTATTTTTAATAATATAATTTAAATTATAATTAAAACAATAATGCTTAAGCCTAAAGGTCCTAAAGGGGGTTTTAGTTTACTGATACTTAAAATGATTTTTGCGGTGGTACCGATTTCTTGAAAACCATAAATCCATATTCAGAAATTATTTTTGTGATCACCCAAAAAGGCTTTCAGGCGTGGCGTGGGAAGTATTTGGTACCACCACAAGCCATGTTAAGCATCAGTAAACTCAAAAGCCGCCTCCGTCGGTTACCCCCTTAAAGTTTGAAAATTTATCAAGTAATCACTTCGTAAAGTTCAACAGTTAAATTCCTGCTGAGAGTTGCCTTTTTCAAAAGTTAGCTTTTAGACACCGGTTTTAATATTTTACCTTTATATTGGGCTGAAGAAATGAAATCGGTAATTCTCGTGGCAAGAAAGGTCTCGACATAAAGCTCTATTGCAGCAAATTCATTGTCGCTAACTTTTCCAGAATCTAATTTCTGACGTAAATGAACAACACAAACAGAATCACCTTGTAGCACATCACTAAAAATCATTAATTTAATATCCGCTACATTATTATGGTATTTGAAAATAAAATTAATATTTAAAAAAATTGGCCGTTTAGACGAACGCGTTTTTCGAAATTATGTATGCTTTGGTCAAATTTTGGTTTATCCTTTTCCGTTCTGATATTTTTGGCGATTTTGTAAAATGAAAAATCAGAATAAGCAACTTTGAAAGTGGGTATGTCACAATTGCTTAAATTTATTTTTTATGGTTATTTGTCCGACGAGAAAAAAATACATGATTTTTATCTAATGGTTTAAATTTTTAATATGCACTCTCATTGCAATTGAAAATATGGAAACAATTGATAGCTTCTATAGCTTTGGAGGTCTTATTGTAAAAAAATAAAGTTTTTTACAACACTATATTATTCACAAAAGACTTGTTCTCGAATAAACTCATCAAATCTGACTCGATTTTATTTCAGTGACAAAGTATCTAATTCAATAAAGCCGTGTGTTTTACAAAAAAAAATTCTTTTTAAAGATACTAAGATTGGTTTTCATTGTTTTAAATGAATGTAACTTTCTAAATTCATGTTATCTAACAGCATCGGAAACTTATTTCATATACATGTTTTAGTTCTGCAAAATAACTTGGTAACATTATTTTTGGCCAAAAACATATTTTATGTTGTCTTAGTCGCGTGAAAAGCACTGAATTTGTGATTTTCGCATAAGCGATTTCTACGACGAAAATAGAAAATTTAAAAACAGAAAAAAAATTGTGAGATATAAATTTAGTACTGAAAAATATTGTACTGAAAATCATTTATGAACTAAAGTTGTTGGCAGTACCTCTGTAGTGATTTTTAGTCAAATAATCATACGGTTCCGTAAAAGTAAACAGAAAATCGTCTTAAAAGATGACTCATGGGCGTTGATATGATTCAAATCGTTTTACCGATTTAGCCAATCAGGGCGAATGTAATGTTCTTTTTATTTCCGTTAGACATTTAGGGAAATGTATGTACTTTAGATGTTCAATTTTCCGACAAACCGTTTGATAAACCAAATTTTTTCATTTATAGAATAGATTTTAATTTTTTCTTAAAAATGTTAAAATTTTATTTTCATTTTTTTCTCATTAATTTTCACCTGTAACTTCTTATGATTCTCTGTCCTTCTGCGTTCATTTCTTCTGCAGTTCTCTGCGTGACATTTACAGAATCTTTTGTGATCTCTGTGACATTATTCAAAGCCAAACACATCAATTGATCCCTTATATCATCAGAATTATCATCACATTTTGATAAAGCCTCCGAAGCCTCACTTCCTTGGACATTTGCTCGAAATTTGCGTATTTCTAAATTTTATTTTTAATTTTCGAAAATTAGAGCAATTTTTCTAAAAATTAGGTCTGTCTTTTTTAAAGCCTCCAAATGGCCGTTTTTTCGATTTTTATTTTTACCAGTTATTTACACGAAATTATTGGTTTCTCGAAAAAAGACTTTAATTAAAAGTTACATTGGCGTGTTTTTTTTCAGCGCAACGAATTTTGCGATTTAGTTGAACGAGTTTTTCTCAGAGATACATGAACCAATTTATGAACGCCATTATGACTCAAAATTTCAAAAGATCGTATATTCCAGTTCCGATCTCACCCACTATTTTGTAGCTTTTTTTTAACAAACAGGCCCCTTTTTTTCCCGATCATTATTTTTTTAAATAACATTTTCCCGTACAACTTAATTTCATAAAACAATTGCACTACAGTTTAAATTTAAAATATTTGAAAAGGAAATTTTTCACTTAATCAGATTTTTATAGAAATCTCATTAAAAGTATGCAAATCTTATTTTTTTAATTATATACCGTGGGCTAAACGTAAATGTCGAGACTCTCCACTTTTGCGCGCCTCCACACCCTGGCTTAGACTCTAGTCCTCGGAGATAGGATGAAGACTTAAACTCTAAAATGTATATAATGGTACATTTGAACTTTTACTTAACCCTATATAAAAAAGTGACATTTATCAAGAATTTTTGTGGCTTTCGAAGAACCTACGCTTTTTTTGTGAGGATTGGCGAGCGTGGCAGAACAAAAATTATATGGAAAAGATTGAAAAATTGAATTTCTAAAAAGTGACTTCCTCAAAATAACCTGAATTTCGGTCTTTAATCTACAGGTGTTGTCCGAAAAAATAACCTAACCTGCGCAATTTATCGAAATCACTTTCAAAGAAATAAAAGTTTACTCAGAGTCGTCAGGACAAAATTGAAAATGCAGCAGTTTCAGAAAAATGTTTTCCTATAAAGTGAATCATTCAGGAGCAACCTGCAATTTCTGGTATTTAATCTACAGGTGTTTTGAAAATAGTCCGGAGCCTCCTGGGTTAAGGGTTAACTGAGGCAAGCCAATCACAGGCGCGGATTCAAAAGCGTGCTGCGGCAATCACATTTAGGCATCGTTAAAACTTATTTTGAAAATTTAAAAAAATATTATTCTTCAAAATTCGTATTTTTTGGAACAATAAGTTATTGTCAATAACCAAGAAATATTTGAAAAAAACAGAATTGTTAAAAAATCAAATCTTCCTCAATAAATTTTTTTTCTATTCTGAATTTTTTTATCAAATTTTCTCTTAAAAAATAACTATCTTAAAAATAATCTTAGATTTCGCTCCGTTAAAATTTTAAAAATATAAAAGATGGTTTACTAACCGTTGTATAAGGTGATGAAACGGCGGTTGTTGAGCTTTAAAAACTGGTTGAAGTAGTGTAAGTGGCCTTTATCATTGAGGATATGAGTAATACTAAGAGGGTTTGCCATTTCAGGACTTCACGACACCCTTACACAAAAACACATCAATCCCAATATATCATTAACCCGATCTAAACTGCGAAAAAAAATTATAATTTGTTATTTTGAAAATAATTCATTTGGCAGTGAAATTATGTATCAATAATTTTCTGGATCCACTCGTCTGGTAGACCATTTGCAAGTCCGGGATTTTGCGTTTTTAAATGATTTTCTTCATGAATCTCGAATAAATTTTGCTGATAAGGAGGAAATGGCCTTGCACAATATCGACATTCAAAATCTGGGCGATTTCGTTTTGTGGGACGTTTATCAGGCAATTCAAGGCCAGGGCTTATTGCGCGAACAAGCATGCCTTTCCGGTCGGAAACTATATCCATTTCTTCGGCTTGTTGTCTGAATTAAACAGTTAGTTTTTTGTACTTTAGTACCTGAACTCCCACCTGCACGAGCGTGTTTCAGAACAGAGACCAACAATATTTTGGGGAAGTGTCATTTTGGCCGGCGGAATATCGGAACAGACCCCCGATAGTTCCCCTTATTTTTAATTTCAAGAATTTTGGTGAGTTCTAGAAATTTCTCATCAGACCGGAAATGCATTATTTGGATGCAATTTTTTGTTTAATGCAGTTAAAACAGTACTGGAACAAGATAATGATCTACAAATATACNAAAATCGGCGTTCAAAAGTGATTCTAGAAAATTCAAGAGCGAAATTCAAAAAAATGGCTCAAACATATTAGTAACCTCACTCTTCCCGTACTCTGTGTAAATTTTCAGACGCTTTGTATGTAGGGTCTAAAAGAAGATAGATTTTGAAAAAACCGTTTAGTGCTCTAGAATAGACTCACCACCTGGTGGTGTGATGTAACAAGGTTGACTTTGAGATGTGTAATCGTTAGGCGAAGGCTAGACCTATAAACGAGTATCCTCAGATTTCTCACAACTACCCTAGAATTATTATGAGGCGGGATTGAAAGGTACCAGATTACGACGCCCACCCCCTTAAAATTGATTTTAAAATTGATTAAAAAACAATTTCAACCGTTAATTCAAATTCATCTATTGGATGAAACAAAACCCAACTGAAAAAACATCACCTTTTTTAGATGGTGAAAATGAAAAAAGTGACCCGGATGCGCTCATAATTTTTATAGGCTACAACTCATCTTATTTCATGGTATGACGCTTATTTAAATTTACGTTCTTGTTCACTAGAGAATAAATCACATTACTTCGAAATGCTTATCGCAGAGTAACTATAAGTACAACCAAGATCAAAATCAATAAAATACATGCAAAACAGTTTTGCAGGTAGAGTGCAGCTCGTCCAAAAATCGAAATTTTTACTTTCTCGGCCGTTGTACTTTAGGGCCGTTGTACATTACGGCCGTTGTACAACAGGGCCGTTGTACATCAGGACCGTTGTACAATAGGTAGGCTTTAATTTCAAAATTTAGGGCCGTTGTACAATAGGTAGGGTTCATTTTCAAAATTCAGGGCCGTTGTACAACAGGCCCGTTGGACATAAGGGCCGTTGTACATCAGGGCCTTTGTACATCAGGGCCTTTGTACGTCAGGGCCGTCGAACATCAGGGCCGATGTTTTCCAAAAATTAAATTTGATATTGGGAGACTTTTTCATGGGTTTCGAAAAAATCTCGTCATAAGAATACATCAAATTGTATGATAACTTATTTATTTCGTTTGCCAGACTCAAGATGTTGGTCTCTGTGTTTCAAAACACAACCGTGCAAGTAGGGGTTAAATAAAATACTTCATTTTACCTTTTTTGTATGGAAACAAATAATGTATTATTTTCCGCAAATTCTATTTTATGAAATTCTTTCAAATGTCGTTTCTTGTCTTCGAGATTGTCCACAACTGTCCAACACAACGAGCACGCCAATCCAACGGGCTTCGGCTCGCTAGTAAATGGTTGACTTTTAAAATGAGGGTCGCCTAATTATGGAATCATATTTTGGCAAAACTTTTACTTTTTTTTTCGAAAATTTTATTTATAATTTTTGAAAAAATAATTGGTGAAAAACCAAAATTACTTGTTTGAAATATTTGTAAAAAAAGCATAATTTTCAAAATATATAGCCTATATAAAATATAGGCTATATAATATAGCGCAATCGATACATAGCTCAAATTAAAATCGTTTGGTTTAATCACAAAACATCCCAGAGTGAAATTTGTTCGTCTTGTAAAGTTTAAAATTGACTCTAAGGGTTTCAGCTTGTTTTATTTTCACGTTCCTAACCAACAAAAACATAAATACAAATAATTTATCGAAAATTAAAAAATTGCTCTAGCAGCCTCTAGGCCTTATAGTACCGGTAGGATACTGACATCTAAAAATGATAGCTTAATTTTTTCTAGCCAAAAATTGCCAGATTTTCTTTTTTTTAGTAACATATTTAAATTTTTTAAATAATATGATTCCCTACCCGGTTGCCGACTTAAAACCGTTTCTCCAAAATGCACAATTGGATAATCGAATAAATTAGCGTCAGATTCGGACTCAGATTCTGTTTCGGAGTCGGTTTTTATGTCATTGAAATTTGGCATTTGGATTTCATTCTTTTTTGATGATTCATTTGAACCGACACTCGTATCGTCAGAATCGTCTTCGTCAGCAACTGTCTGTGAAAAATCGATACACCGGTCAAGCAGTTCATCTAAACAATGAAAATAATTTTCTTGTTATTTGAAGAAAAAGTTGTGTCGTGGGTGTCTACAAGGACAAGCTAATTTTTGTCGTTTTGTCCATGTGAAAACGTGTTCTATAAAATCGAAAAGAGAAAGTCGTTAATTTTTATCCGACTTGTACTGCTGATTTTCGCTTGTACTATTCATAGCAAATTATTTAAGTATTCAAAAAAAATAGCCAGAAATATATCGATCATGATGCCCGAGTAACATAATCTCTTTTTCCCTATTCTTTTAAAAGGCAAACGAGAGATTTAAGTTACTCGGGCATCATGATGGATATACTGTCTCAAATTCAATCGCATGAAAATAAATTCAAAAAATAAAGTTTTTGAGACCTTTGGATTTACAGGTGAGATAGTTCGGAACTGGTACATAAGTTAGCTTCGTTAGACTTCATACCCTGTTTTTTAATCTGACGTTTTAACAGTTATTTACCAGAAAGTATCAGTTCCTCGAAAAAACAATCGAAAATTACCGGTGAAAACCGAAATCGAATAACCGGGCCAGTTGCAAAGTTATATCATGGCCCAAAAATTTAAAACGATCATATCTCCTAGTTCTGAACTATCTCCCGATTTAAGGGTTCCAAAAAAAAACAGACCTATGTTCAAATCTAGATTTCATATCAAGTACAAGCTTATTCAAGGGGATTAAATAATCGAAATTAAAAACTACCTGAGCGTTTATTCCTAAAGGTGATTTTTGACTGGTAAATGCCAAAGTATCTAATTTCACAACAAGATTCTAATTCTTAAATTATTTTTGGCATTTGCAAGGTCGCATTTGTTTTGAAATGCCTGTAATTCAACTGTCCTTATACTACGAACTTTATTACTTTGAAGAATTTATGATTTTGGTTTCCGCCGGGATTGACCAGAAAAACCAACTTAAAAAAATAGAAAATATATTTTTTTCGTTATCTCCGTCAAAAATAATTTTAATTGGCCAAAAGTTGATGTCATAACTGCAAGGGTTTAGAAACACCAAGAATTCCCGGCGGAAACCGAGACATAGAACACCAGCTTGGAATAATTAGGTTCATCATAGGTCCGCCAAAATAATATAAAATTTTACGTCACGAATTAATATTTTGCAAAAAAAAGTTTTAAATTGTGGCTTCTGATTGGTCGGGCCATCTATGGCTTTCGAAATATTTTCGTAAAGGTGTTCCGACTAGTCACCTATTGTATGTGAATATAAGTTAGCCAAAAATGCAATTTAAATGCTCGCAAAGAAAACCCTATCAAACAAGTTTGTAAGTGGTCATTCAAATGGGTAAAATCAAGAAAAAATAGGATTTTTTTCATCTTATTTTTAATAGACTGTCGTATTCGTCTAAGAGGACAGAAAATTTTTGTTGTTTTGTCCTCTTAGACGAATACGACAGCATATCTTTATATTTAAAATATTAAAACACGGTACATTATTAAAGTTTTCATTCGTACATTTTTAAGGGTGTCGTTTTGGCCATACGTGTAGGCACATACTTCTAAAAATTGGTCGTAAATCGCCGAATTTCTGTAGACACACTCGACAGTAGTTGCTCAAAAATAATAATTTGCCAATTTTCAAGATTTTTTCTGGGCTCAAAAAATTTCAAGATTCGTTTTTTGCAAAGACGTCAATAATTCATAATTAAAATTGGGCTTCTAAACTGACAATGAACACCAATCTGTTCAAAAAAATAGTTTTTAATTTTTTTGATATTTGCTTACCCTTTGAATGTGTTTTTATATGTCGTTTCAATGCTGCTGGCTTCAACGCTCGTGCAAAACAGACTATACATTTAAGAACAGATTGACTAGAAGTACTTTCTTTCAGAAATTTTGAACTTTCAAATAAATCATCTTCGTCGTGAATATCAGGGTTTGAAAGATGAGTTTTTAGACCATTGAGGGACTTATCTTCAAATTGACAATAAGAACAGAGCCACTGAAATAAATATTATTATTTTTAAAATGACTTATTTAAAAAATAAGTNTACATATAAATTACGGGCCCCACACAAATAAATTAGCCACTTTTTTAGCCAAAATTTTTATATAATTCGGCTTTTGAAAACGACTCATCCTAATGAGTTCTTAGATAGCTCAAACTGATCCCAAATATTTAGTGAATAATAAGATTAAAATAAATTGGACCAATTTTTTATTTTTTCTCAGATTACTGAAATTGTTTAATTATTTGTTTTTTTTAAATTGGAAACAATGGTCTAATTCGGATAATTTTTTCCTCTAATATTTGTGCTCAGTTTGAGCTGTCTAAGAACTCAATCGAATGAGCCGTTATCAAAAGCCGAATTCTATAAAAATGTTGGCTAAAAAGTGGCCAATTTGTTTGTGTGGGCCCCGTAATCGATATTGCTAGTGGGATAGACCCGAACTGGTACTTACGACCTTTTTGAAATTTTCGGTCCTGATAAATTTTTTAAGCTAAGTACCGCTTTAAATTTTAGCGGTAATTTAACGGTTTTCGAAAAAACATTTAACTATAATTACCGGTAAAAATGAAAGCGAAAAACGGCTCTGAATTTGCATATAGTTTGAAAAGTTATATAATGACCAAAAATTTTATAAAGATCGTATTTAACAACTGTTCCGATTTCACCAACAATTTGGAGTTTTTTATAAAGGGGTCTTCGAAAAACGTTATTCGAGATATCTTGATTTCGCGGCTAGATTTTTCCCAAACATTATAAAAATATCAAATCCGAGATTCCAATCATTCTTAACTAATCAGATGGCGGTATAAACGATTTCTGACCAGTTTTTTTATTGTGTACAAGTATACGCGAAAACATTGTTCGAAAAGACTATCTCAACCTTTTAAAAGTGACTTAGTTTCTAGACAAATCGCGGATAGCCTAGTTTATGACAACAAAATTCATTGAATATTCTGGAAAATCTTGAATTTCACACGTTTATGATAACGAAATTTATTGAATATTCTGGAAAATCTTAAATTTCACACCATTTAGAAATAATAATTAGAATATTTCTAATATGTGAAATTTAACACTTTTTTTCGAAAAATTATTCATTAGGCGTCAAACCTGTCAAATTCGAATGGTTTGAGAGTTTGATCTGAAATTAATGACCTCTACTTCAAAAAAATCTGAATATTTCTAGAAGCCACTTAATCTCAAAATTTCTAATAAAAATAAATTTTTCCACATATCGAGAATAAATTATTTGAAATAAAAACGCCGACCACGATTATTGCTCTATAAAATTATAGACTATAATTTCAGCCCAACGGTATTTTTTTATTTTAAACTTTTTATTCGAATATTGCTGTTTTTGCCAATTTTTTAAGCCTTTTTAAAAAAATCGAGCGAAATAACCTTCACCATTTTTTTCATATATTTTCAAATTCGCAAATGAAAAATTGTCTTTATTTGATGTGAAATATGGGGGCAGCTTAAAACGGGGTATACAATTTACATCGATAATTTGTTTGGTCGATTTTTTAAAAAGCCCTATCTTTAACTATAGAGAAATGTGTAAACGGAAAATATTTAAAGACCGGTATTAAAATATTTTCTATAGAAATTTCTAGAATTTGTTCTAAACGTTTTGAAAATTTTATTTTTGCATTGCCAACAATATAATTATGAAAGTGTATTTCTGCCAATGTTTGTGATATCAACACACCCATATTTCAATTGTATGGCGAGATAAAAGTTTTGATAAGGTCGCTTTTTTTTCGGTTGCTCCACCATGATTTCGACTGGGAGGACTAGACAAGATAGCGACAAATAGTTTTCTGTACGTGAAACCTTGGAAAAAAATATGCGGTAGAAATTTTTTTTTGCTTCCTAGGTTGATCACGTGACCGGAAATCAGTCATCGAAATTGCTCAAAATGACCGAAAAAACCGTTTTTTNTCAAATTCGGTTAAGATTAAGATGCAAAAAACCGTTTGTCGCTATCTAGTCTAGTTCTCTCAGAACAGATACCCCATAATCAAATGCTTTTGTATGTTTTCGAGAAGGGTACATCCGATTCAAGAAATTCCAAATGTACACCAGGGTCAATAAGTTGATACATCGCAATTTTTTTTCGGTCTTCCAATCTACTAACCATTTTATCCGGAATAAGGAGTATTTTTGAGACAGCCAATCAGAGTGTTATGCAACTGAAAACCCCTTTTCCACTTATCAAAACTTTTATCTCGTCTATACATTTTTATTCGTTTATAAGAGAGGTTTTAACGCCTACGCAATTTTCATAGCAAAAGATAGGGGAAAACAAGTCGACCAAAAAAATTATCGATGAAAATGGTATACAGTATACCTCGCTAAGAACGGCCTCTTCCGGAAGTGGCCGTTCTAAGCTGCCCTGAAATATGACATCAATTTATCGTTTTATTTATATCGCGGATTTAAATCGCAAATGGAAAATTATTTTCCTGTTCTTTAAATGAAAATTTTTTTAATTTTTTGTGTACAGAATCGTTTCATTGGGAAATGTTTTCTTCGACAAAAATTCTCGTCATGCCGAAATTATAATAATAAAAAGTTTTGAAAATCGAAAAAAATATTATCATGTCTTAAAACGTTCTCTAAAATGATGAATCTGTAGAGAAAAAATCTGATTTTTTTTTTGATTTTTTGAAATAAGAAAAAAACGATACCGCCAATGAATAGCTCTTACATTAGTTATATCTTGAAATTCTTCATTTGTCACCCCATTACTTTCCACTGATTTCACCCCAGTTTTGGATAACCTTCTAGTAATAGTCATCCATTTGTCTTTATGTCCATGTTTTTCAATGCAATGACTCTCAATAAGTGAAATGGTTTTTAGACAAACTCTGCAAATATTACATCGAAATACTTTCACAGGACTGGCTCGTTTTGGAATTTTTATCGCATCAATAGATATTGTTTTCTTTATAGCTTTTTGAGGCTTTTCAGCGCGGACCAAAACTTTTTTGAATGTGCCAGTACTGTGAGACTACAGATAGAAGATTTTTATTATAAAGTATTTTTTGTATGGGCCCTTTAGTTAAAACTGTTAATCCACAGCAAAAAGCTCTCGGGCTTGCAGTTTTGGATATATATCGAAGATTATATCTAGGTGCCCCGTAGAACTTTGACGTAAAATACCTAAATAATCGTGTGAATTGATTGGTCAATACGCATTGACTCTTGTGTATTGACCAATGAAATCACACGATTCTTAAGGTCTCTGACGTCAAAGCTCTACGGAGCACCTAGGTATAATCTTCGATATCGAAGATAATCCTTCGGCCAGCTTTCTCACTTCGCGTCATAACTGTGATGTCAGAAAAGATCGTGACCAATCAAATCACACGATTCTTGAAATAAGTTGACAATTGTGTGATTTGATTGGTAACTATATTTTATGACGTCCCACTTATGACGCTGAGTAAGAAAGCTGGCCGAAGGATTATCTTCGATATGTCACATATTTGATAACAGGTGAACTACTGTATATATAGCTATTCCACCAATCGATTTTCGGCCAAAATCGACCAGTTAGTTTAGATTTGTAACATATACTGATCTGTGCCAAATTTTATTCCGCGTTTTGTGGTTGGATTTTTTTTTTTCAAAAATTGATATTTTTCCAAAAAAATGATAATATATTTCGAAAAATCGCATTTTTGACGAAAAAAGAGGGTTTTTCGACAATTAAAAGCTACCATAAGCTACCATAAAAAAGTTGTATTATGTACTGCGAGAAGCACTACCGTTGATGGTCATGATATCAATAAAAAGTTCCGCCGGATTCCGCGCGCCAAAAAATTTCTTTTTGAAAATAAAAATTCTCCTTTTTTTCCAAGTATTCCAAAAAAANAATTTCTAAGTTTTTTTTATCAAAAAATCAAGGTTTGAGAGCCTGAAAATGACAAATTTCAAATTTTTTATTTTTTTTCCAAAAATTGTGTTAATTTAATTCATAAGTGGCGTTGACCCAAAAAATACCGATGCGGCATTTGTTTTAAAATAATTAAATACCGAAAATACGAAAAATCGCTATATTTTGATCACGTGACGTCCAAAATTTTTTTTCATAATTTTTTTTTTAATTTTTTCTTATATTATTAACCTCCTCAAAGTTTCAGAAGAATCCACCTATTATTTCTATAAGTCGAAATTAATGGTGGAATAGCTACTGTATATATTCAAAACTTGAATGAAATATATTTTTCTAGAAACTAATATGTGTGATTGTCAAAATTATTTTGCTTTTGAGATTGAAATACAAACAGTATTAATCATAGTTGACCTATAAAATTATTTTGAAACGGAATCAAAACAAATTTGTAGCAAAAAAATGAGAATATACAGACCAGTTGTTTCAAAGGAATAGAAATATTTTATAAACTGAAAACTTAAGTTTTTGTAGTTATTATTGAGTTCTAAGCAAAAAATTTAAATTTAATTCTGTACCATCATGGTACTACCATGCCAAAAAATAGTTAATTTTTAAAGTTTTATGATTGAAACAACTTTATGGCGAGATAAAAATTTAGTGGGGAATAATAATAATTCAGTCGGTCAAATCCGGTGCATCCGATTCGAAATTAAACATTAATAAGACTTAACATCTACATATGTATAGACTTCAATCACTTCTGAAAATTTTGGTATCAGATCAGAATCAGTACCGTTTTCGAGAACATTCAATGATTGTACAGTGCCTTTTGTGTGTTTGGTTTTCACACTCTCTTTTCTCCTTGTTCGTGGGTTTGAGGTTTTTGGCCCTGCTTGGTTATGTAGGCGTGAGGTGGAGGCGAAATTATCAAATTTATGATTCGAGAAGCTCAAAACACGTTAACGTAAACGTAATCACGCGTCACAGAAATTTCAAATTCTGATTCGCGGAACCGGATACATTTTTATTATGCAGAGAACAGTTTGGGCATTGTGGGTTCGAGAAATTTGTTCGATTTAAAAGCCAAACACACAAAGGGCATTGTATTATATTTATTCGTCGCTAAATTT
This sequence comes from Oikopleura vanhoeffeni, assembly GCA_004367855.1. Taxonomy (NCBI): domain Eukaryota; kingdom Metazoa; phylum Chordata; class Appendicularia; order Copelata; family Oikopleuridae; genus Oikopleura; species Oikopleura vanhoeffeni. The sequence goes on along the minus strand of SCLH01001159.1, from coordinate 3,753 downwards.
ATATTATTTTCATATTTTTGCTAGAAACATTTTTCGCTTTCCGTTGCGAGAAAACATGTGTTGGGTCAAAAACACTATAATTTTGGCAAAAAAATATTTTAACGTTTTTCACTTCAATAGCTTTTTTTTAAACGAACCCTTGTCAGCATAATAACTCGGAAGCCATACAAGATATGGTCCATATCATATGGACAAACGGTCTTCTGTATCTTGTAGCCAAGTAAATTTGTTATATGGAAAACTTTTTGTTTTTTTCCAAGTCAACCGGTAATTGATTTTAAAACCGAGAGTTTAGGAATTTTTTCGCCTATTTTAATCGAAATGTAAATAAAATTTCTACTTGGTAATAATCGGTCATTATGTGGCAAAGAATCAACAGAAGTGTGAAAATAACAAAATTTTCGTACGGCTTATTTCCGAAAAAAACATTTTTCGAAAATTCCCATGTTTTGCCATTGTTCTGAAGAAAAATCGGTTATTTAAAAGCTCTTTTACCAGTGAACTGGTTGACATGGAAAAAAACAAAAAATGTCCATATCACAAATTCACTTGTGTACATGATACAAAAAACCGTTTGTGGATATCTCTTATGGGCCATACGTTATGGCCTTCGAGTTATTATACTGACAAGGGTTGGTTCCTTTAAAAAAGGTACCTTAACAATTATGCTTCTTGCCTCAATTAATAATTAATATAAAAATCATTCCTGTTGGATATGTTGCGTTATATCATCTTTAGATCTGAATGTTTTTGCACACGTTTTACATTTGTACGCTTCTTGTAACCCCTCTTTGATCCCGGATTTATTCACTTTTTGATCCGACATCAAAAATCTTAATTTTTTTCTAAAAAGTGTTATTTAATTAAAATGTTATCAATTTGGGTCTTATCCTTATCAAATGAATTTAGCAGTCTGAAAAAGAGATAAGCAGGAGGTATTATATAGTTTGGAAGATCAGATATCACGTATCAGACAGATAAAGGTAAGGCTAGATTTTTTTAAGAATGGTATTTTATCTCGGTGAGATAGCTCGGAACTGGGACATACGATCTTTTTGAATTTTTGGGTCAGCATACAACTTTTTAAACTAAATTTCACTGCAGAGCCGGGTGTTTCATATCTATTTTTCACAAGATCTTGTAAAAATAAAGAAATCGATAAACAAAACAGAAATTGAACAGGATTACCCTGCAGTGACGTAATGTTTCAAAACTTGGATGCGGACCCAAAATTTCGAAAATATCGTATTTGCCAGTTCCGAGCTTACTCAGTGAGATAAAATAATCTAAAAATCGAACGTAATCAATCATTTATGATCTGACGATCTAATAGAAATTGTTTATGTGCAATAATCGCAGTTAAACAAATTGAATATGAATGCTAATCTGCATTAAAAATGTGTAATCTTTAACTTGAAGAAATAAATTTAACTGTAGAATTTTCTTGAAATATTGAACCGAAAAAAGAATTTCGAGCAATGGCGGCCAATTCCTATTTAATGCGTGGGCGGGAAAGGTCTACCAATTTGAAATTAAAAAATGTGCATTAAAAAATCTGATGTTAAAAATTTCGTAAATTTGCATTTTACTTTCACTACTAATTTCAAGCCTGCGCACCTATGATAGCAAAATATAACCTTTTATAAAAAACGATCAATAATGGATAATCCGGAAATTTCAGGTACAATTGTCAGGTGTTATTTCCAGATTGCAATTTCATACCAATTATGATCGAAAATTTATTACGCGAATTTTTTTTCTTAGGTAGTTTTTTTTAGACGCGACAGATTGACTTTTCACCACAGACGAACCGTATGAGATATCACAAAACGGTTTTTTGCATTCAACTGGAAACTAAAAAAGCTTAGGCCAAAAATTTTTTTAAATTTTCGAAAAAATTTTCCAAAAATTTGCAAAATTCGAGATTTTCAAATGGCCGGAAATGACCCAATATGCGTATCATACGAAACTAGAAGAAATTATAATACTAATGGCTGAAAAATAAAATTCCAAAAATTAAGTTTTCTTAAGGGGGTGGTCGAGGCAATCTGGACTTTTCTAAACTGCGCCTCAAGAATAAACGGAGAACAGTAGTAACTTCATTATACTTTGTATGCAAAGACAAGGTTTTGATGAATCTTTGAGATNCTTCGTCCATGACCCAATTTTTACGATTTTTCACGAATGACCATTTTATTCACGTGGGAATCGACGTTTGGGCTCGGAATTTTGATTTTTTTCCTAGGTGGCGCTAAATCGCAAAAATGATCATTTTTTTTTTAAATTTTTTTACAGCATTGATGATCATTTTTGTGATTTAGCGCTACCTATGAAAAAAATCAAAATTCCGGGCCCGAACGTCGATTCCCACGTGAATAAAATGGTCATTCGTGAAAAATCGTAAAAATTGGGTCATGGACGAAGCTGACAAAAAATTTTAAGATTAATTTTGGCACTTTTCTAGAGTTGGAGCAGCCTATTCCAACATGGAAAATTATTTTTTTTCACTCAAAATTCATCAAAACCTTGTCTTTGGCATACAAAGTATAATGAAGTACTACTGTTCTCCGTTTATTCTTGAGGCGCAGTTTAAAAAGGTCCAGATTGCCTCGACCACCCCCTAAATATTGTTCATAATGGCAGTGGTAAAAAGTCAAATCTGTCGCGTCTAAAAAAAACTACCTTAGTGTCAATTTATTAGCCTTAATAAAATAATTTACGTTCTATATACGCCAAAAAGTTGTACAAATATAAAAATTCACTTGTTTCTGTTTGCATATACGACAACTGCTTATATTTTTCGAAGTTATGATTGATAAAATAAGCTAACCGGCGCAATCTCAATTCTTCGACTTTATCCGTCCATTTTTTATCGTAAAATATCTTTTTACTACCCTGATAATATTTTTTGGATCCTGGTTACCAAAATCGAACCTTCGAGAAGGTTTTTTGAAGGGAAATCTCGACTGTCTCCTCATCTCACGTACACATCACATTATTATAATAGTATTCTTTCGTTCACGTGATTTTGCTTCAAGTTTTGAGTAATTTANCAAAAAATTTTGCAGTTTTCGATTTTTGAGCAGTTTTAAAATTTTTGCTTCTGGACGACATTTTTCGTCGCGACGTTTGAGTTTTAGAATATCTTCAAAAAACTCAAGCTTTTTCGATTTTTCTTTTTTAGTGCGCATTCTGAAAATTGAAAGAGAATAGTTATATTTTTTGTCGACATAAGAGGTATAAGGATTTTTCATTGGCAGTTTTGTTATATAAATGTTTATAAATCTGCGCAGTAAAATCTTTTTTTTTGTCTTTAGCCATTTTCAATTGAATGCATTTCGTGATGAGGCCTGAAAATTAAATAATTTGTACGGAACACATGAAAGCTTGAAATTAACTCATAAAGTTGGGGAAATTGATAACGTAAAAGCTCTAGCACCCTCAAACTTGCTCGTTCCCGTTATTTAAAGTTATTGTCATAAGGGATATTTTTTTTCCTTCTTTCGGGATAAAAAAGGATTGACTGGCAGAAATTTTTGGCCCGACCCTGTCCGTCATACTACTGGAATTATTTTTCTCAAAAGCAAAAATATATTTTATCGCAATACTAAAATAACTCACATTTTAAGCGATTTTTAATATTTATCGAAGAGGTTTCGGTCCTTAACCCACATACTCCGAAGTTCAAGACAGTGACGTACTCAGCGGTGGCAAAAATCATATTTTTATCCACGTACACGTTAGCGAAAATAT
>SCLH01001158.1:199669-240958 GCA_004367855.1 Oikopleura vanhoeffeni | reverse complement strand
TTTTAGATTTTCCAAATGTAATTTTTGAATTAACTGAAAACAATTAACCCTAATTTCGAGTTTTAATTAATATTTCATCTGATCGGATTGAATCGGATCGTCTCAAAAATTAAACTTGATCGTATTGACCTGATCAGATTGAGGAAATTTGAAAACCTGATCGAATTGACCTGATCGGATTGAGGAGTTTTAAAAACTTGATCGGATTGACCTGATCGGATTGAGGAGTTTCAAGAACTTGATCGGATTGGATTGGATCAAAAAAAGTCGATCCAATCCAATCCGATCAAGTTCCATCCAATCCAATCCGAACAAGTTCTGCCGACCCCTGTTTTAAAGTGATAAACAGTAGTATTATGGCAAACATTATTTTCTTGATTATACGGTCACATGATTCCAAACTGAATAAAAATATTTCACTTTATTCACAGTAATTAACGCACCAAATTGATTGACAAAAATAATATAAATTTATTATCTCAATTTTTCACACCCCATACGCTTGAGATGGTTTTGAATAAGCATCTACGTTTAAGCGAACTGAAAGACATTGTTTTTAATGAAATTTAATCACTAAATTTAATAATTTTTCCTCAAATAAGTTGACGATATCAACTGAATTCATTTAATTTATTCACAAAACTTCAGTTAACTTGAATTAATTATATAAATGAACTAAATTTATTTTACTACATCCGGTTTAGGTGGTTTTGAATGAGCAGTTTCATCTCGGAATACTCAAGGACTTATTCAAAATTATAAAAAGCACAGTTGATTATTCTGGGGGTTGTTCAAACACTTGTCATATGCTTTTACTAAGGTTTTAACTTTCTTCAATTATGAAAAGGTATGAAAAAAAATTATGAAAACAAACTCTATAACTCCTTTTCACGCTTTTGTGAATATGCCGACCCTACTTCTTAAAAACACAATACGTTTGCTTATCAGGGCCGGTAAATTCACAAAAGTGTGAAAGGGGGATAAAAATCCTGCTTTATTATAAAATCAAAAATGCCTCTCAGTAGTGAACAAGGTGTCCACAGCACTAAAAATTTTACGTTTTGGAACAATCCATTCGATTGAGTTCTTAGATAGCTGAAAATGAAACCTCAAGCCTAAGAACGATACAATGAAACATCATCACCTACCTATATCCCTTTAACACCTTCGGTTTAATCTGAGAGGTGTGGGCTGAAAAACGGCCTCATGAGTGGCTAGGAGGGGTCTCAGGAGTGTTAGAATTGGCTCCCTCAGCCCGCAACTCTCAGATTAACCAAAAGGTGTTAAAAGGATATTTTTAAAATGCGCTTAAGCCTATAGGTTTTCCGAATGAGCATCAACTACATAATTCAGAAAATTTGAAACGCCTATTTTACGCTCGCTTTGTCTGGCAATGAACATGCTTTAAATCTGGCATCTTTGGAAACCAAAAGACTGAAAATCTTAACTGAGAACAATAAATTCAGTTGAATTCACCAAAGATCAAATAATTAAATTTATAATAAACAAATTGAATTAACCTAAAAACCACGTTATTAAAAATATAAAAGAAAGGTTGGGTTTTATCTGATAAATGATTAACTTATTGTAAAATATATTATCATAGTAAAAATAAAATGAAATGCGTATGAGTTCAGTACAGATAATTTGCTCTGCGCAATTTTTATTTTTTAATCAAAGCAATGAATTACCTTGATAGTCCATTAAAAAATAATTTGAAAAAAATGGGGTTTTCACATGTCAAATTTATGGTCATTTTTTGTATAATTGGTTTATTTCTTGTTTTTATGATAAAATCTAAGGTCTAATCAATTAGGCTATATGATTCAGAATGGAAATATGACCGTTTAAGAATAATTTTATTTCCGGAAAATTTATGTCTAGAAAACTGAGATGAAGAAAAAATGAGATATTTTGCAGTGCTCTAAAATAATTAAACAACAGTAGTAATTAATTTGAGAAGTTTTTAATTACGCTTTCCAATGTAGAATTGTTAGGTCTATATCAATTTGTTCAATTGAATAGTTATCGTTTGACTTCAAAACAATGTTTCAAAGAAAATCACAACTTTTCGACTACCNAAAAATATATAAAGTCATAAATAAGCGTCAGCAATTATTTTATCATACACAAAATTGTTTGGGGGAGACAATAAGTCTGATAAAAACTTTAAGACTTGGAAAGGGAATCAAATAATAATTTTCGGAGTAAGTAAGTGCCGATTGATAGCCTCTCTTAGTACATGCTTGTTTCGACATGCTGAGTACACGGGTTTAACCATCGTCGTTTCAAGCAAACCCGAACAAAGATTGGAACGTATTTATTTTTAATTTCTTTTGAATCAAAAGAGAAAAAAGGTGTGTTTTTTCATTTAACGTTTCTTTAATGTGACAAAACAGGGTCGCGACGACATGTCGGGACTACATGTCGTGGCAAGATGTAGATCTAGCATTCCATATTTATATTCAAAATTGCAGATTTTCCATATATATATGACCGTAGTTGATAGAGCTTCCATGCAACTTTTTGAGCCAAAATTTTTATATAAGTCGGCTTTTGAAAACGACTCATCTGATTCAGTTTTAAGATAGCTCGAACTGAAAACAAATATCTAGTGAATAATTAAATAAAATAATCAAAATCGGACCATTATTAATTTTTTTCTGAGGTTACTGTGATTAATTATCAGTTTTTGTAGGAAAATTGAAAATTATGGTCTGATTCGGAATATAATTTTTTTTTCTTAATATTTGTGCTCAGTTTGAGCTATCTAAAAATTAAATCGGATGAGTCGTTTTTAGAGCCAAATTGAATAAAAATGTTGGCTGAAAAGTTGCGTAGAAGCCCCAGCAAGTACCGTAATAGATATAGTAATTAAAATCCTAGTTTTTATTCAACATCATTCATAATGTATACACTTAATCCATAACGGGGTTTCAAGTGAGCATGTACATCTCAGCATACTTAAAGAACTGTAGAAATTATTTGAAATATTAATAGACCCCCGTGAAAATGGATTAATCAAGGTTATCAATAGCATGTGACATGTCTGCATATTGTTGCACCAATTAAGAAGGCTAAAAATTTTATAAAATTTGAAAAATATTTCATTTTTCATTTACTGATTATTCAATATGTTCCTGATCTTATATGTCACTTTTATTTTACTTTCAAACTAAGAGTCTGTTACAGAGTTAATTCAAATGTTTACTAAAAATAATCTTAATTGATGAGAAAATTCAAAATTCTGAAAACCATAATATTTTCTGACAATACATTCTTTGACGACAATTGTAAATTATAATCACCAAAAAATTAAATAAACAATATCTTTTTATATTTTGATTGCTGAATTGTTTTTGTTGCTGTAGTAACTGAATAAAGGTTTTATTTTTATTTTGCAATCTCGACATTAAGTTGTCCGAGAGTCCATTTTATAGTTTCATTTTTTTCAACTTCTACATTCTAATCTTAATAAATTATTTTGATATATTAATTAATTATCATTTTCGTTCAAATTTCAGTCTTAAAATTTTACCAGTTCAAATTATTTATGTACTTCACCCTTAGTGGAACTCAATCGAATTTGAACTTCCTGTTTTTGTTTCGAAATTTTCACTTTTTGGAATTTAACAATTCACTCAATACCTAAGTCTGACATTTCTGAGTCAGAATTACGTAATATTTTTGTTTGATAGTTTACTCCTGGATCTGATTTTTGATCAGTTAGCTGACATCAGAATAATTTAAATCATATCGAGTCGACGAGGGTTAACATTCAAAACATAATAAATCAGATTGATTTGATGGAAACAAAGTTAATCGGATCAAATCGATGTGTATCGACTAAAGAATTTAAACTTATAACATTAAATCCAATCAAATCGACCCACCGATGAATTTTCATCCTATCGTATAGTTTATAACATTATGCGAATTCCTTGATATTTGTTATGAAACTTTACAAACATAATGGGTGAGAGCTAGTTAACCAACGTCTTAGTCTGTACAGAACAGGAATTTTCTACTTGAGAATATAATTCCATTTATCACACTTTTGTCACTTTCTAGTCCTTCCTACTTAAAACACAATACGTTTTATAATCAGGGACCAGAAAGTAACAGAAATGTGATTAAGGGATAAGCGGGTAACATGTTACACAGTGTAGGTCAATAATACACAAACTTGTTTTTCGTTAATTAATTTTTCCTTTTACCCAGTAGGTACTACCCACACTTCATAATTCAGTGCTTACATCACCTCATGATACTGTTGTTTTGTTATACAGAGTCAATGGGGTTATTTTTTGAACTTTGTCTCACTAAAGTTTAGTGACTAAACTAATGCTATTCTATTAATCATACATTGTAAATTCTCAAACAAGTTCGATAAATTAGTTCGGACATAATAGATTCATTTCTTTAGTGGGGACTGATTTCAGAAACATGAAATTATATGAAAAATGGTTTTACTTTTTATAATAAAGAATAAAACGTCGTTTTAAATTTTTGCGCCAATTGTGTTGCGCCTAATCAATATCTTAAATTTTCAGAAAAGGATGACGAAAATTTTTCAAAATTTTTGAAAAATATTTTTTCTGTTTTTTGGCGAGAATTAAATCGGAAACGCATATTTTGACTTGGTACATCTCCCTCACTTTCTATTTTGGTCTTGACTGAACTTGACTAACTGCAATTTTTCAAAAAATCAAGTACGAAGTATGACTTAATAAAAAAANGCCCCTGCGCGCGATATTGGCATGAGTTCTACAGCAGGGGTCCTGATTTTTGAGTAAAATATTTTTGTGGTTAGGGGTCAAAATTTATCGAAATTTTTTTTGACTAATAGATGTGCCAAGTTAGACCAAAAAACGTACCCATGCAAAATTTCAGCCTTTTTAAAATATTTTCGCGGTTAACAATGTGCGGAAATCGACTCTTCAGAAAAACCGATCCAATTCCGATCCGATCCAATTTTTTTTTGAGCCAACCGATCCGATCCCGATTCGATCCAAAAACATTTTGAGCGGACCGATCCGATCCGATCCAAAAAAAAATTGAGGCGACCGATCCGATCCCGATCCAAAACAAATTTGAGGCGACCGATCCGATCCCGATCCGATCCAAAAAAAAATTAAGGCGACCGATCCGATCCGATCCAAAAAAAAATTCAGATGTGCCGACCCCTGGTTAGTGCCCTTGGATTGTCTATCTTGTTCCGAGTGAAACACAAATGCGAGATAATCTCTTTGAGAGATGTCAGTTAAGTGTAGGATAGAAATTTTAAGCGACGGTTGAGCGTACAGGCTGCCGGTCGGTCAATCCGGGAGGATTATTTCTAAGTCTGGTACATTCTTACCGTGTTTGTGTGTTTTTAACTCTGAATAAGATATAAATTAAGAAACAAACAGTTTGTTACAAATAAGAACTCGAAATCTAGAATTTAACTTTAAACTTTTTCAAATTTGAGAAAAAAGGCACACAGTGCGGTTAACGGTTTATGAGAAGTGCTGATTTCAAAAAAAGTACGAAAAACGAAACTTTATCTCGTTATTTCAGATTTGGCAGATTTTATTTATCCATTTGATGATCAAATTTTGATCATACTAATTTATCATTTCTATTGATGACATTTTATTAGCACACTTTCGCTTAAGTCATTTGCTAGCTATAAAAACAAGCCTTGAAATTCAATTTTCTAGAAAACTATCTGCATAACAAAGATCATAAGATATACGCATACCCTTCACGCTTCTCAAGATAAGCTGATGACACTGTACTGTGAGAGCATAAATTCAGAGATTAACTGATCATATTTCACTGTCAGATAATTAGTTTCAATGCATGGTATAAGTTTATATACTGTGAATGACGACTTACAACTGCTTAAAAATTCAATGGGTTCTGAGTGCTGGATTGCATGCAGCAACGTACTCTTTCTTTGTTTATTGAAATTGAGAAATACAATACCATTTCGCAGGTTTAATTAGTCCTGAAGAACCAAATTACGACGAATCAAAAATTTGTTATTTCGACTTTATTGAAGTGTTTTTTAGAGTTTCAACAGAAAAAAACGCATATTACATAAATATGGACAAAAATGTTTTAGAATTAGCGCTAATTGAATTCTTTGTGGTCTAAAAAAACTGAGCTATAAAAATATTTTTAAAAAAACTCTAACACTATTACTAATAGAAAATTGGCCTCCTATTGTTTGTTATGATATTGACATGCTGATTTTATGTTTATAGCGGTGCTTACTCAATGTATAATTAAGAGAGATTACTTCAAAATGATTAAAATATTATCCTGACGTTTTCTGTATGAACAAAAAACGTTTTAACAAAAAAAGTATCTAAATAATATAATACTATTTTTTTATTGTATTTTAATTTCGAATTATTCATTCATCATCAGCACGGTAATAATGTGTGAACAGGAAAAAAACATGCAGTCAAAAAAAACACGATCTAGAAAAAAAAAGTTAAAAACAAGTTTTTCAACTCAAAATGTGCGACCTATTTTGCTGATATAAAAGGCCCATTTTGAACGACACCAAGATTTAAAGTTTCAAATAATTGACACCGCCTTCCTATTTATCTGTTTGTTTAAGAGGGAATTAAAAAATTTGATGGCGATAGCCTCAAATCTTTTCCCTTCATCAGTGTATGGCAAATTGGTTGCTATACGTTTAAATCTGCTCAAACAGTGATTTAATCTTTGACTTGGAGTAGGGCTATCACCGGCAATTTTTTTTTAACTCTGACTGGTAAATATCGGGGGTCATAATATAATTACTAACAGCAAGTGCCTTTTTTGGGTTGCAGATGTTCTTGTACCCTTGTTCGGAGCCTTTTACATGTTTCACCAAAATATGATATCGAACAATGGCACAGAAATCGGTACACTAAGTAACTTTTTTTATGGTCAACAATTTGAGCCTTTAATTAAGGAGATACAAATTGACTGATAAACATCGAACTGTCATCCAGATTTTATTTAGACGAAATTCAGGAGTATCAGATTTAATAAAATTATTCATACGCTTCCCAACGTTTTCGCACTGAGGGTCATCAAATGTAAGCATGGGATAACAATTTATGTCGGGATTATCAAGAATATCTTGTAATCGTTAACTTTTATTATTTTTCGGTACGAAATCATGTGCCACTATTTCTTTAAGTAAATTTTTGATTAAATTTTCTTGGTAATTCAAATTTCTGTATTTTGTTTTCACATATTCGAGAGCGTTTTTTTTCGTCTTTTTCGTTTGAATTACTTTCATTACATCTCTATACACGATAAACGTGTATTTCTCCATAGAGAACTGAAATTTTTTGGTTTCTAGGACTTATAGAGTATTTTAAGTGTATTGTTAGCTCAGAGCCTTTTTTTCGTTAATATAATTCAAACAATCGAGAATTTGAAGAGAATTGTTTTCAATCGTTTGTTTTGTAAATTTTAGCTGATCATGGAAGCTGTTCATGCTTTTTTAAATATTTGAAGTCAAATTTTTTTCGCAACGAATTAAAACGTCATCAACATATATCCTTTTCCGAACGGAACTCCATCTCAAAAACGCTTACTATCTCTATAGCGCGTGTTCGAATCCCACTTATGTTGCCTTAGTGATAATCTTGAATATGATTATAGGCAAGGGTCTTGATAATGGAACCGCTAAATTTTATCGATGTGTTATCACTCAAGCAATCACTAAGACAATCACTTAGACAACATCAGTGGGATTCGAACACGCGCTATAGAGATAGTAAGCGTTTTTGAGATGAAGTTCCGTTCGGAAAAGGATATGACGTATTTCAAAACTTTTCCACTTTTTTCGAATATTTTATACCGATTATTTTCATTTGTAACTCAAAGATCTTTGAAGTATTTACAAGGTGATTTGTAAATTTCTTCACAAATATAATCTACAATCAGCTCAGTATTTGCGTTTGTTAACCCCTTGAATCACAAAAAAAAAGTTCCGCCAATATATCGGCTTTACTTTGGCCGTTGTTCACAGAAAGCTCAAGGTAGTTAAAGCTCCAATTACTTTTGCAATCGAAAGTTGAAAAGTTATTTGTTAGCATCAGTCGATTCAAATTCTAGAATTTTGATTTTTAGTTCTAGGAAATATTGTTGGAAAACCAAGGTGTAGCATATAACGTGATACGTGCCCATCGTAGTCTTCGCAAATTTTGTTTTCATAGGTACCAACGCACAAGTATCTGCCGTACGTCACACTTTAATCCGATTAGATATATATATCATCAACCCAAAGTTATTTTGAAAAACAAAATAATGATGAAAAATCACGAATTCTATGGAAATATTGCTATTTGTCAAATAAAAGTACGATTAATACCTTTTTATTTATTATTTTAAGTTCTATAATAGTAATCAAGTCGACAGTGTGACACTTTTTAATTGATTACATTTCATTTTTATAATAAAATATTTTTCTGGCAATACTTAAATCAAAAATTTAATCCCAAGTGTTTTGTCATGCAACCAAGATCTTTCCTTAAAAGTGGATTATCTCACGCATTTGTATTTGATGTCTGTTGTTGAATATTTTTCCGGAAGTAAAACTTCTGGACGAAAAATCTTAAAAAATCAACTCTTCGTGATATTTGAACCAATATGACTAAAAAAAAATGAGTGTTTATTTTCAGCAATCCCGCAAAGATTCGTTATAATGTCATTTCGCGAAGAAAATTTTCTGTGACATTTATTTTGCCCATTTAGAAGGTTTTAGGAGGTCTTGAGCGATTTATACGGCTCTGTGATTCCAAGGGTTAAATAAAACTAACGGCATCAAATGAGAGGATATCGTGTTATTTATATCAAATTTTTGGACTGTCTAAAAATTTTTTGAATTCTCTAGAATTCATAATTGAACTTGAACAAATTTTGAATTTTTATTATTGATAAAATAACTTCTTCTCTGACCCTGAACGAAAGTATTTAATGAACTTATAATTTGTCGAATAGAAACCAATGGCTTATGAGTTTTATATAGCCCATACATTTTTTTAATTACAAGCCTGAGGCTTCATTATATATAAAATTTTTGGGTCGAAAAAATTCTCAGATTGCACTAAAGAATCTTTTAAAGATTGAGAGGTTTCTTCATATTGGTCAGAGTCTAATTTTCAAAATTCCTCTTCATTTATAACATCACTCAGTTCTTCACATTATTTGGACTTATCAGTTATGGTCACTGATTTGTTTCTATCAGAACGAATAATGATCAGATTTGGTTGATTTTCAAAAAATTTGTTCAATATTTTCTTTTTTGGACTGTTTTACTTATATTTCACCAAAATTTACAAAAAGGTTAGCTCGAACTTCTAGAATTTGAAATCCATTAAGTCCAATTTTTTGAGCATATGTTTTCCATTGCGCAAGAAAACAATCAAACTAGTCAAAATTCTTAACTTATTGGGGACTCCTTCTGTCGCAAACTCGAATCTGTCGCTTTAGGGGATTCTATAGGCCAGCCAGACTTTTTTCAAGGCTCATAACTTTTTATTGCTACATAATAATAACATAAAAAACTCTGGGATGATAGTTCATAATCTCGTGAACAAGGCTTCTAAAACTCCAACGGGAATGACTATGTTAGTATTGTTAAATATTTCAATATTAACCCTATCATTTGAATTAGTATTATTAATTTTCTTAAAATTTTGAAATTTTTAATTTTTTTGCTCACGATTTGAACTTTCTAAATAATTGGCCCGTGCAAAAATTGAATTTTCAATATTTTAATGGTTATAATTTGACGATTGAGTTAAAGAGATAAATTCATTCGAACTGGTTAAAAAACAAAAAAAAATTTCAAATTTTCTCAAATTCTGTTATCCAGCTTGTTTCATTGACTCTATTGTTGAGTAAAGTTTTCTAAATCTTAGGAACCTTACTTGATTTTTTGAAAATCGAGCTTTTTCATGAATATAATATAGGACAGTTATATGTACCAGATATAATTAACAAATTATATCTAAAATCAGAGAAATCACGCAGGTTATGCAAATGTGACTGTTTCGAGCATGTACCAACTTCTTGACGAGACCACTTTGAAGCTAAAACTAACTGTAGCAGCTAGAAAAGCAACTTTAGAAAATGGACAAGAAATCAAAGTGTGCTGGAAATTCCAAGAAATGGATGTGTTTATGTTTCATCGTCACAATCACGTACAACGTCAGGCAAATCGACAAAAGGTAGTTTAGAATTATGACAAAAATTCTCATTTTCTNGATCCCTCTTTGGAGTATGTTTTTCTGGAAACGATATCACGGCACCTATCGTCGATTTGACAACGTGATTCTAGAAAAAATTTAAAAGTTTTCATTTAAAATTATGATTTGTTCTCTAGCACTGATTGTATTGAAAATCAGACCATAGTTTGTGCCTAATATTCTTTCCAGCCGAAAATACTGCAAGGAATCTTTTGATGACATTTAAATGTTCTAATTTATCACTTTTATTCTTCAAAAAATGTGTTCATTTTCGCGCACTTTCTCCACGATAAAATGACAGTCCTATATGATAGAAATTCCAAAAAACAGGCTCCTGACACTCTTCGAGATCACATTTGGAGGCTCTTATATTCCAAAAATTGGCATTTCTAGCTTTTCTACAGCTTTTTTATTGGATTTTTCGAAAAGTGCTCGTACAATTATGTACGAGTCGTTGCGTACGCGGGCGGGTAAGAAATTATTTGGTGGCGTACAGGTTAAGGAAGTTGGCGTTGCTGATTTGGGGTTTTTCTATGCCGATTTCAACAAACAAGACAGAGGTAATTATTTCAAAAAACTTTTTAAGCTTGGAGGGAACAACTTTTCAAGTCATGTTTGGAAAGTAAAGTAATCTTAGATACTTATGCCAACTTACGCAACACAGAGACCTCAAAATAGACCTTTGCTAGTTTGACGTAAATCACCTATGCAAAGAGGCTCAAATCAGCGGGACACCACTCCCTTAAGGGGTTTGGGGAAAGCAACTTTTTTTAATGACATTTACAAATTAACAAATTCGAAAATAAAAATATGTTTACCTGACTTAAGTCTGGACACCGATAAATTAAATGGTCTTAAGGGGGTGCGGTGTTCGAGTTTTTTTTGAAGCCCTTTATAGAATTTATTTATGGTACATTAATATTCGGTTATGACTAAAGTTGACCAAGGAATCTCATGGTGGCAATTTTTTTTAAAAACAATCTAGAACAAAATCTAGAATCTTTTTTCAAAATTTCGAATATTTTTTTTGCTTTAACCCGGCATAAAAACCCGGTATTTTCACCATGATATGAACATTTTTTATTGGGTGAATATGACCCCACGAAAACGATTGCATGACATTAAAAATTTATCGGAAATGTCTCAATCGCAATTCTAGAAATTTCAATTATTTTTAAGCCAAAATTTAAACCGTAATTATTCGAATTTGACGCTCGATTGGTTAAAAAAATTTTGAATTAGCTTGTAAGCCAAACTTTTTTTGATCAGTGAAATCTCCAGCTTTCAATTTGTTTGGTATCTTTTGTTCTGTGATCAGACGAACTTTTTTTTTCGAACTTTTCATTTCCGGTTCACTTTCTATTCAATTTCTGGAATTCTAGAATTTTATTCAAAAAGTTCCTTCTCATCACTTTTACCGCATTATATTTATCTACCTTATTCGAAAAAATGCTTTATTCTAAACATTCGTCTAAAAGAAGATAGATTTGAAGTCGAAAAATCTTGCAAAATCGGCGTTTAAGTAGATTCTAGAAAAAAAAAAAGTCAAAAATCGAAAAAAATCCTTCATCATCAACTTTTTTTTATCTCATTTATTCGCTACTTTGTTGTAAATTTTGAGAACGCTTTTGTATGTGGGGTCTTAAAAGAAGAATAGATTTTAAAAAACCGGTTTGTGCTCTAGAAAGACTCACCACCTGGTGGTGTGATGTAACAAGGTTGATTTTGTGAGATGTGTAATTTCGTTAGACGAAGGCTAGATCTACATACGAGTATCCTTCAGATTTTTTAACAACTGCCCTAGATTGATCTGAGGCGTGATTGAAAGGTACCAAAAAGCGACACCCACCCCCTTAACCAGAAATCTGTATCTGCTCTAGAATTTTTATAGAATTTTCAAAGTCCAACCGCATTCTTTAGCTGTGTTGCTAACAGTGAAAAACCAAAATTAAACATGTTTTACTAGTACATCAACTACGATGAATTTGATGGTCCAAAACGAAAAGTTTTCTATCTGGCAGATTAGTATCTGCTCCTAGAAAATTTTTTTCGAAAAAAAATTTAAATAAAATTTGAATTTTTACTTCTAGCATTCTATTTTCGGAATTCATTTGCGAATCAAATCGAAATAAAAATTGTTTATTTTAGTTTTGACAAACCGTTTACTTTTATGCTGTGGTAAAATGCATGAATTTGAACCAGAGGGCTACCTTATTAATCTCCCGAACTATACCCACATTGACATTTTAGTTTTTACAAAATTTCTAATACCTTTTTGAACAGTTCGTTTTCAAACCGTTATTTTTCTTGGAATTTATTGAGCTGTTCCTCCGGTGTTTTATTTTTGCAGTCTTTATTGATTTTTTTAGCGTCGTTCTCGCCAGAATCATAGAGGCTCTTTTTGGTGCTCATACTCCTCGAATTATTCGCAATTTCAGTCGCAAATTTATTAAAATCTCCTGTTTTACATTTTTGCTGATATTGGAAAATTAAAAACAGGTTATATAAAAAATGTACAATATCTTTCAGAATTGGTTAATAGACGAAGCCCAAACATAACTTTTTAAGGATTGATTTTCGGCACTTTTTCCTAGTGCCCGTAGAGCTTCGTTTGTGCGTTCAAAAAAAAAAATTTTTTCCGGTAAGTAACCATTTGAACACTTTTCTCGCGATTCAAGTGTAAAATCAACAATTTAACATTCCTTAGTTTGTTCAGCGAGAGCCGATTGAAAAAATATCTAATTTGCTTTCCCCAGCCCCTTAAGCGAGTACTGTCGCATTTAGAGACTTCAGACATGAAATTTTCTAGTTATCTTTGAAATGTTTTTTCTCTGAAAATATGGAGAAAAATTAGATGATAAGGAAGTCTTTGTATTTTCATTGTCATTGAAAAAAGTATTTTATCCAAATTTTGAGAAAAATATTTCTTTCATTTTTTCAAAATTTTGGAAAATTTCTTGATAATATTGAAATCCCGCTGTTTACAAAATAACGAGATACAAAAATGCCGATTGTGGATTTTGGGGCTCTGCCCGTATCCCAAATTAAGGGTCGTATTCATACCAGTTTAAGTTTCCTGCCCGTCAAAATCCAGGAGGAGTAAGTATTTCCACGAGGCACTCAAAATAATTGCCAAAAAAACAGTTTTGCTAATTTAAGCTGCCGGATGAAGTTTTTAATGAGCGGCAAAAAACGGACTTTTTTGGTTCTGCTCAGGTTTTTTTGTGATCAATAAAAACTATAAAAGTATTCTTTATCATTAAACTGGGCATGAGTAGGCTTTTGAAGTGAAAATATTGCCACTTTTAGAAAAGGTCGCTTCCTGCATGGTCGTGCCCAATTGACTTGAAATCCATTTGTTTCGTGTTATTCTAGTATTCTCATTGAGGCGACGGCTAAAAATTCTGTTTTTGGTATTACAATTGCGACAGCTACTCCCTTACCTGTTTCCGATTATTGTTTAACTTTTAAAATAAGTTTTCTGTCTAAATTTCACCTTGTGTTTCCTTTTCCGGGGTTGAAAGTGATTTATGATCACTTTTATTTTTTCGGACCAATCAGCAATAAGCAAAATTTATAAATTTTTCGTTTGAAAAAATAAGTTTGTAAGATGGAATCCCCTTCAAATTTTGTTTTGCGATAACTGTCGTTGATTATTCTGTGTGTGAGCCTCTCACATTACATTCTGAATAACTAAAATTTCGTAAAATTGAAAATGGACATTTTTTTTTCGTTCTGAATACCCTGATTCCCATTTCGATTCGTGAAAATGTTTCAAAATTAGGTTTTGCTTCTAATTTTAACCTACAGTTCAATTTCCGGGGCGGTCGAAAGTGGACTATTCAGCTCTTTATTTTTCAACCAATCAGCAAAAATTTTTCCGAAACTTTTTTCTGAATAATAAATAAAATGAATCTCCATAAAATTTATTTTCTAATGCCAATTTATATTTATTTCCAAATTTAACATTTCAAATAATGCTGAAATACTTGTTGTGGTTATTAAAGACCAACCTGTGGTATTAAAGACTTCAGCTGCTAATACCGGTTCATAAAATCGATACTTTGCACATCTTTTGATCATTTATTTAATTTTGTTCGGGCGCCTCCATTTTTGTGCTAAACCACGTGATCATCGTCCTTCATAAAAATTTAGGGTGTCCAATCTGGAGCATAATTTTACGTTTCTACCCAAAAAGGTGAGTAGGAATTGCGAAAAATAAGCTGTTAAAATTTTGCTTTTATGAAATATAACCTTAGCCACTAAAAACCAGCGCCGCCAAGTGATTGGACCAAAAATATTTTCGACAAAATTTCCGAGCGTTGAAAAACTTTCCATAGATCCGTCAGTTCATGGTTATGGGACTTTTGATTAACAGAATAGCTGAATTTTTTGCTCGGAAGACCTAGTTAGATCGGAAAATGATTGCAAGGTCGATCCTTATCTAATTACAGGTTAAAATCATCCCCCCTCCGATACGATCCGATCCCAATAATGTTTTATTTTACCCCAACCCTCGATCCGATCTAATACGATTTTTTTATTCTTTCATGCCGATCCCCAGGTGTGACCTTATTCTGTGATTTATTTTGTAGAGCTCAATGCGCGCCCCTAACCGAAACTAAAAAACGTCTAATCAATGACCCAGGGACCCCAAAAACTAAAAAAACGTTCTTATCATGACCAGTGGACCCCCAACTAAAAAAAACGTCTAATCTATGACCTGTGGGACCCCAAACTAAAAAAACGGCTCCAAATCATGACCAGTGGACCCCCAAAACTGAAAAACGTCTTATCATGACCAGTGGACCCCCAAATCTAAAAGAACGATCTTCTTTCGTGGGACCTGAAAGAAAACGTGGGTGGAAAAAAAAGGCTTATCATGACCAGAGACCCCGTAATTCGATATATTTAAGTCCGTTCAGGTAAAAAAATTGTGAGGCTTCGTTTTAAAAATAAGGGGAATTTCAATCTGCTTCTTCGGTACAGAAAAAGTTTGAAAATTGATCAGAAACCCAGTTTGAAATTTAGAAAAAAAAAGTTTTTGAATTTCTGAAACTTTTTTAATTTTTATAAAATTTTTCAAATTTTTTGAAAAAACTTTTAAATAGTTAAAAAATGGGAAAATTTCAAATTTTTTAGTCGAGTTTGAGGAAAGTCAGCTAATTTAAAAAAAAGTTTTTCTCAAATTTTAAACAGAATTCTTGTTCGAATTTAGGAAAAATCAGCAAATTTAAAAAAAGTTCTCAAATTTTAAACAAAATTTTGACAGAAAACTATTCGAAATATTTCTTTCAAATTCTTTCAATTTTGAAGGAAAATTATCAAATTTAAAAAATATTTATTTAAAATTTTTCATTCAAATTTTTAAGAAAATATTTCAAAAAATTTTTAACAAATATTATAGGAAAATTTGTATATAACAAGTTGTAGACTTCTGAGTTAACTTTTAATATTTCTTAAAGAAAATTATTTTTATTCGTAGAAATTTTTGAACAAAATGGATATAAAGAGTATAAAATCCCTTTTTTATCGCCCTTTCGTCAATTCGGGGCTCTTTTTCAACAAATCTACAATAAAAACATAAAAAACTCCATTTTGCCCATTGTGTGAGCGTAATCTTTTGTCAATAAAAATTTCAAAATAAATTATAAAATAAAAAATAAAAAACAAAAAAAAATTTTGGTGCAATTTGGGTTTTTTTGCTTTGAAACATCACAACGATTAAATTTCTCATGTTACTGACATTATAACCGCCAGAATTAAAGAGACCACCACCCCATTAAAGATATTTAAATTTTGGGGCAAAAGTTGTGACAAACATTCTTTTTTAAATTTTACTCTTCAATTTTTTAAATTTAAGGCTCTATTCGAATATATTTTTGTTGGCGTTTATTCGATTCGATCTTTTCCTCATGTCTTCTTTAGTTTCTTTCTCATTATGTTTTTCTAATTTTGGCCCCTCGAAAAATAACGTTCAAGCCAACCAATTGGTTTCGTGCTGTCAAGCCAAGCCTAAAGCCAACGATTTGGTTGCCGGACAAGCCAAGCCAGACAAGTTACCAATTTAAGAGCTAAGTAATTTGGTTGTACATAATTGCCTCAGATACAATTACTTTCTGCCTCAACTTGCTAGCTATTTTAGATTCCTCCAAATGTAATGTTTGAGATTAACTTGAGAACAATTTACCCTTATATTTTTGATTTTTTATTAATATTTTCATCTGATCGGATATGGATCGGATTCGTCTCCAAAAATTAAACTTGGTCGTATGACCTGATCGGATTGAGGAAATTAAAAAAAACCTGATCGAATTGACCTGATCGGATTGAAGAGTTTTACAAAACTTGATTCGGAATTGACCTTGATCGGATTGAGGAGTTTCAAAAACTTGAGTCGGATTGGAATCGGATCAAAAAAATGTTCGATTCAAATCCAATCGATTCAAGTTTCAATTCCCATTCCAATCCGAACAAAGTTCTTGCCGACCCCTGTTTTTAAATCACATGATTCCAAACTGGAATAAAAATATTTCACTTTATTCCACAAGTTAATTAAACGCACCAAATTGCTTGACAAAAAATAATATAAATTTATTATCTCCAATTTTTCCACACCCCATACGCTTAGATGTTTTGAATAAGCATCTACGTTTAAGCGAACTGAAAGACCTTTTTTTTTAATGAAAATTTAATCACTAAATTTATAATTTCCTCAAATAAGTTGACGATATTAACTGGATTCATTTAATTTATTAAACAAAACTTCGCGTTAACTTGAATTAAGTATTATAAATGAACTAAATTTATTTACTACATCCGTTTAGGTTGGGTTTTGAATGAGCCCAGTTTCATCTCGGAATACTCAAGGACTTATCAAAATTATTAAAAGCACAGTTGCATTATTCGGGGGTTTTTTCAAACACTTTGTTTCATTATGGCTTTTGTGCTGAAAGGGTTTTAACTATCTTCAATATGAAAGGTATATGAAAAATTATGAAAAGCAACTCTATAAACCTCTTTTCACACTTTTGATGAATATCCGACCCTACTTCTTTAAAACACAAACGTTTGCTGTTATCAGGGCCGGTAAATTCACAAAAGTGTTGAAAGGGGGATTAATAATCCTGCTTTATATAAAATCAAAAATGCTCTCAGTTAGTGAACAAGGTGTCCACAGCACTAAAATAATTTAACGTTATGGAACAATCCATTTCGATTGAGTTCTTAGATAGCTGAAAATGAAACCTCAAGCCTAAGACGATACAATGAACATCATCACCTACCTATATCCTTTAACACCTTCGTTTAATGCTGAGAGGTGCTGGGCTGAAGCCTGGGTCCTCAATGAGTGGCTAGGAGGGGTCTCAGGAGTGTTAGAAATGGCTTCCCTCAGCCCGCAACTCCTCAGATTAACCAAAAGGTGTTAAAAGGATATTTTTTAAATGCGGCTAAAGCCTAAAGGTTTTCCGAATTGAGCATCAACACATAATTCAGAAATTTGAAACGCCTATTTTTACGCTCCTTTGTCTGGCAATGAACATGCTTTGAATCTGGCATCTTTGGAAACCAAAAGGACTGAAAATCTTAACTGAGAAAATTAAATTCAGTTGATTTCACCAAATATCAAATAATTAAATTTATGATAAACAAATTGATTAACCTAAAAGCCACGTTATTAAAAATATGAAAGAAAGGTAGGGGTTTTATCTGATAAATGATTAAACTTTTATTTGTAAAAATATACTTATCATTAGTAAAAATAAAATGCGTATGAGTTCAGTACAGATAATTTGCTCTGCGCAATTTTTATTTTTTAATCAAAGCAATGAAATTACCTTGATAGTCATTAAAAATAATTGAAAAAAATGGGTTTTCACATGTCAAAATTTATGGTCCATTTTTTATTATGGTTTATTCTTGTTTTTTATGATAAAATCGTAAGGTCTAATCCAATTAGCTATTTACGATTCAGAATGGAAATATGGGACCGTTTAAGAATAATTTTTATTTCCGGAAAATTTATGTTAGAAAACTGAGATGGAATGAAAAAATGAGATATGTTGCCAGTGCTCTAAAAATAATTAAACATCCAATAGTAATTAATTTTGAGAAGTTTTTATTACGCTTTCCAATGTTAGAATTGTTAGTCTATATCAATTTGTTCAATTGAATAGTTATCGTTTTGACTTCAAAACAATGTTTCAAGAAAATCAACAACTTTCGAACTACCTTATCAAAAAATATATAACAAGTCATAAATAAGCTTCAGCAATTATTTTATCATACACCAAAAATTGTTTTGGGGAGACCAAATTGTCTCAGACAATTAGTCTGATAAAAACTTTTAGACTTGGAAAAGAAATCAATAATAATTTTCGGCAGTAAGTAAGTGCCGATTGTACCTCTCTTTAGTTCATGCTTGTTTCGACCATGCTGAGTACACGGGGTTTAACCATCGTCGTTTTCAAAGCAAACAAGAATCCAAAGATTGGAACTATTTATTTTTTAATTTTTCTTTTGAGAATCAAAGAGAAAAAAGGTTTGTTTTTTCATTTAAACGTTCTCTTTAATGTGACAAAAACAGTGTCGCGACTACATGTCGTGGCAAGATGTAGATCTAAAAATTCCGATATTTATATTCAAAATTGCAGATTTTCCATATATATATGACCGTAGTTGATAGAGCTTCCGATGCAACTTTTTAAAGCCAAAATTTTTATATATGCGTGTCGGCTTTTGAAAAACGACCATCTGATTCAGTTTTTAGGATAGCTCGAACTTGAAAACAATATCTAGCAAATAATTTAATACAAGAATCAAAATTCGTTACCATTATTATATTTTTTCTGAGGTATTGTGAATAATTATCAGTTTTTGTGGGGGGAGGGGAGAGAAAAAAAAATTGGAAAAAATTTAGTTGGTTCTTTGATCGGACTATAATTTATTTTATTTGTCTTAATATTGTGCTCAGTTTTTGAAGCTATCTAAAAATTAATCGGATGAGTCGTTTTTAGAGGCCCAAATTGAATAAAAAATGTTGGCTGAAAAAGTTGGCGTAGAAGCCCCAGGCAAGTACCGTAGTATAGTATGGTAATTAAAATCCTAGTTGTTATTCAACATCATTCTTAAATGTATACATTAATCCATTAACGGGGTTTTCAAGTCAGCAATGTATCTCAGCATACTTAAAGAACTGTAGAAATTATTTGAAATATTAATAGACCCCCGTGAAAATGGATTAATCCAGGTTATCAATAGCATTGTGACATGTTGCATATTGTTGCACCAATTTAAGAAGGCTAAAAAAAATTTTATAAAATTTCAAAAATATCTTCAAATTTTTCAATTTATCTTGTATTATTAATATGTTCCTGATCTTATATGTCACTTTTATTTTACTTTAAAACAAAGAGTCTGTTACAGACGTTAATTTCAAATGTTTACTAAAAAAATAATCTGAATTGATGAGAAAATTCAAAATTCTGGGAATACCATTAATATTTTCTGACATATACATTCTTTGACGGACAATGTAAATTTATAATTCACCAAAAAAAAATTAAATGAAAAATATCTTTTTATATTTGATTGCTGAATTGTTTTTTTGCTGTAGTAACTGAATAAAGGTTTTCATTTTTATTTTGCATCTTCGACATTAAGTCGTCCGAAGTCCATTTATACCATTTTCATTTTTTTTCACTTCTTACATTCTAATCTTAATAAAATTATTTTGATATATTATTAATTATCATTGTTCGTTTAAATTCAGTACTTACAATTTACAGTTCAAATTATTTTATGTACTTCACCCTTTGTGACTCAATCGAATTTGACTTCCTGTTTTTGTGTTCGGCAAATTTTCACTTTTTGGAATTTTGGTAACAATTCACTCAATACTTTAATACTTTTAAGTCTGACATTTCTGAGTCAGAATTATGTTAATATTTTCGTTTTATAGTTTACTCCTGGATCTGATTTTATTGATCAGTTTAGCTACATAAGAATAATTTATAATCATATCGAGTCGACGAGGGTTAACATTTCAAAACATAATAAATTCAGATTGATTTGATTCGAACACTATTTTAATACGGATTCAAATCGCATTGTGTATCGACTTAAGGAATCTAAACTATATAACATTACAATCCAAGTCAAATCGACGCCCACCGGATGAATTTTCATCTCCTATCGGATAGTTATAACATTATGCGAATTCTTTGATATTTGTTATAAAACTTTACAAACATAATGGTGTGAGAGCTAGTAACCAACGTCTTAATCTGAACAAAACAGGAATTTTCTACTGAGAATATAAATTCAACTTATTCACAATTTTGTCACTTTCTGGTCCTTCCCTACTTATTAAAACACAAACGTTTTATTAATCAGGGACCAGATAGTTAACAAAAAATGTGATTTTTGAACGGATAAGCGGTAACATGTTACACCAGTGTAGGTCAATAAGATACACAAACTTGTTTCGTTAATTAATTTTTCCTTGTACCCAGTGGGTACTACCAACACTTCATAATCAGTGCTTACATTCACCTCATGATACTGTTGTTTTGTTTATTACAGAGTCAATGGGGCTTATGTTTTTGAACTTTGTCTCAACTTAAACTTAATGCTTTCTATTATCATACATCTAAACAAGGTTCGATAAATAGTTCGGACATAATAGATTCAATTCTGTAGTGGGACTACTTTCAGAACAAATGAAAGTTTTACTTTATATAAAGATACTTCGTTAATTTTCGAATTTAGGCCCTGGATTGTTACTCTTTACAATAGAATCAAGCACTAAAATTGGAAAATTTAAACGACGTTTTATTCTTTATTATAAAAAGTATTTAAAAAAAGTATCTTTATTATAAAAAAGTACAAGATTCTTGTTCGACTCGGAACTTCCGGAGTGAAACACAAAATGCGATAGATAACTCCTTTGATGAGATGTCAGTTAAGTGTAGGATTAGGAAATTTTAAGGCGCGGGCTTTGGAGTTCACAGTCCTGCGGTTCGCGGGTCAATCATCCGGGAAGATTATTCCTAAGGTCTTGGCGTACATTCTTACCGTGTATTGTGTTGTTTCTAACTCTGAATAAGATATAAATTAAGGAAACAAACAGTTTGTTACAAAAGTTAGAAACTCAAATTAGGAATTTAACTTTAAACTTTTTAAATTGAGAAAAAAGGCACACAGTGCGGTTAAACGGTTTCATGAAAGTGCTGATTTCAAAAAAAAGTACGAAAAACGAAAACTTTAATTCTCGTTTTTTCAGATTGGACAGATTTTATTTATCATTTTTGATCATACTAATTTAACATATTTCTATTGATTGAGATTTCATTAGCACACCTTTTCGCTTAAGTCATTTGCTAGCTTTAAAAACAAGCCTCTGAAAATTCAATTTTTCTAGAAAACTATCTTTGCATAACAAAGATCATTAAGATATACGCATACCCTTCACGCTTCTCAAGGATTTAAGCTGATGACCTGTACTGTGAGAGCATAAATTCAGAAGATTAATGTCATATTCACTGTCAGATAATTAGTTTCAATGCATGGTCATAGTTTATTATACTGTGAGACTTGTCCTTAAAAATTTTTCCAACAAGGGTTTTCGGAGAGTTGCTGGATTGCATGCAGAACGTACTCTTTCTTTGTTTATGAAATTGAAGAAATACAATACCATTCGCAGGTTAATTAGTCCTGAGAAACCAATTACGACGAATAAAAAATTTGTTATTCGACTTTTGAAGTGTTTTTTTAGAGTTTCAACGAAAAAAGCATATTACATAAATATGGACAAAAATGTTATTAGAATAGCGTAATTGAATTCTTTGTTAAAAAACGTGAGCTATAAAAATATTTTTAAAAAAACTCTAACACTATTACTAATAGAAAATTGGGCCTCCTATTGTTTGTTATGATATTGACATGCTGATTTATGATTATAGCGGGTGCGCACTTAATTGTATAATTCAAGAGAGATTACTTCAAAATGATTAAAATATTATCTGACGTTTTTCTGTATGAACAAAAAACGTTTTAACAAAAAAAGTATCTAAATAAATATAATACTATTTATTTTATTGTATTTTATTTCGAATTATTCATTCATCATCAGCACGGTTTTATAATAGGTGTGAACAGGAAAAAAAATGCCAGTCAAAAAAAACACGTTTTAGAAAAAAAAGTTTAAAAACAAGTTTTTCAACTCAAAATGGGCGACCCATTTTTTGCTGATATAAAAGGCCCATTTTGTTACGACACCAAGATTTAAGTTTCAAATAATTGGACACGCCTTCCTATTTATCTGTTTGTTTAAGAGGGAATTAAAAAATTTGATGGCGATAGCCTCAAATCTTTTCCCTTCATCAGTCACAAATTGGTTGCTATACGTTTAAATCTGCTCAAACAGTGATTTAATCTTTGACTTGGAGTAGGGCTATCACCCGGCAATTTTTTTTAACTCTGACTGGTAAATATCGCGGGTCATAATATAATTTACGTAACAGCAAGTGCCTTTTTTGGTTGCTGATGTTCTTGTACCCTTGTTCGGAGCCTTTTAACATGTTTCACCAAAATATGATATCGAACAATGGCACAGAAACGTAACACTAAGTAATTTTTTTATGGTCAACAATTTGAGCCTTTAATTAAGGAGATAAAAATTGACTGATAAACATCGAACTGTCATCCAGATTTTATTAAGACGAATTCAGGAGTATCAGATTTAATAAAATTATTCATTACGCTTCCCAACGTTTTCGCACTGCAGGTCATCAAAAATGTAAGCATGGGATAACAATTTATGTCGGGATTATCAAGAATATCTTGTAATCGTTCACTTTTTATTATTTTTCGGTACGAATCATGTGCCACTATTTCTTTAAGTATAAATTTTTGATTAAATTTTTCTTGGTAATTCAAATTTCTGTATTTTGTTTTCACATATTCGAGAGCGTTTTTACGTCTTTTTCGTTTGAATTACTTTCATTACATCTCTATACACGATATACGTTGTATTTCTCCCATAGAGAACTGAAATTTTTTGGTTTCTAGGACTTATTAGAGTATTTAAAGTGTATTGTTAGCCAGAGCCTTTTTATTCGTTATATAATTCAAACAATCGAGAAATTGAAGAGAATTGTTTTCAATCGTTTGTTTTGTAAATTTTAGCTGATCATGGAAGCTGTTCATGCTTTTTTAAATATTTTGAAGTCAATTTTTTTTCGCAACAAATTAAAACGTCCATTAACATATATGACGTATTTCAAAACTTTTCCACTTTTTTCGAATATTTTATACCGATTATTTTCATTTGTAACTCAAACATCTTGAAGTATTTACAAGGTGTTTGTAAATTTCTTCACAAATATAATCTACAATCAGCTCGTATTGCGTTTGTTAACCCCTTGAATCACAAAAAAAAAGTCCCGCCATATATCGGCTTTACTTTGGCCGTTGTTTACAGGAAAGCTCAAGTAGTTAAAGCTCCATTACTTTTGCATCGAAAGTTGAAAAGTTATTTGTTAGCATCAGTCGATTCAAATTCTAGAATTTTGATTTTTTGTTCTAGGAAATATTGTTGGAAAACCAAGGGTGTAAGCATATCACGTTGATACGTGCCCATTCGTAGTCTTTCGAAAATTTTGTTTTCATAGGGCCAACGCACAAGTATCTGCCGTACGGTTCACACTTTTTCCGATTAGATATATATATCATCAACCCAAGTTATTTGAACAAAACAAAATAATGATGAAAAATCACGAATTTCTATGGAAATATTGCTATTTTTCAAATAAAAGTAGATTAATACACTTTTTTATTATTATTTTAAGTTTATAATAGTAATCAAGTGACAGTGTGACACTTTTTAATGTGATTACATTCATTTTTATAATAAAATATTTTTTTCATGGCAATACTTAAATCAAAAAATTTAATCCCAAGTGTTTTGCATGCACCAAGACTTTCCTTAAAAGTGGGATTATCTCACCATTTGTATTTGATGTCTAGTTTTGAAATATTTTTCCGGAAGTAAAACTTCGGCGAAAAATCTTAAAAAATCAACTCTTCGTGATATTTGAACCAAATATATAAAAAAAAATGAGTGTTTTTTTCGCGAATCACCGCAAAATTCGTTATAATGTATTCGGAAGAAAATAATTCTGTGACATTTATTTTGCCCATTTAGAAGGTTTTAGGTGGCTTGAGCCGATTTATCGGCTCTGTGATTCCAAGGGTTAATAAAACTAACGGCATCAAATGAGAAATATCGTGTTTATTTATATCAAATTTTATTGGGAACTTGTTAAAAATTTGTTTGAATTTCTAGAATTCATAATTAAACTTGAATCAAATTTGAACTTTTTTATTATTGATAAAATAACTTCTTCTCTGACCCTGAACGAAAGTATTTAATGAACTTTATAATTTTGTCGAATATTAAACCAATGGCCTTATGAGTTTTATATAGCCCATACATTTTTTTAATTACAAGCCTGAGGCTTTCATTATATATAAAACTTTTGGGTCGAAAAAATTCTCAGATTGCACTAAAGAATCTTTAAAGATTGAGAGGTTTATTTATTGGTCAGAGTTTAATTTTCAAAATTCCTCTTCATTTATAACATCACTTAGTTTCTCACATTATTAGGACTTATCAGTTATGGTCCACTGATTTGTTCCTATCAGAACGAATTGATCAGATTGGTTGATTTCAAAAAAATTTGTTCAATTATTTTCCTTTTTGGACTGTTTAACTTATATTTCACTAAAAATTTACCAAAAAGGTTAGCTCGACTTCTCTAGAATTTGAAAATCGCATTGAGTCCAATTTTTGGAGCATGATGTTTTCCATTGCGCAGAAAACAATCAAAACTATCAAATTCTCAACCTTAGTTGGGGACTCCTTCTGTCGCAAAACTCGAATCTGTCGCTTCTAGGGGATCTATAGGTCAGCCAGACTTTTTTCAAGGCTCATAACTTTTTATTGCTACATCATGTAATATCACATAAAAAACTCTGGGATGATAGTTATAATCTTCTTCGGTGCAACAAGGCTTCTCAAACTCCAACGGGGATGACGTATGTTGTATTGTTAAATATTCAATTTTAACCCTATTCATTTGAATTGAGTATATTAATTTTCTTAAAATTTTGAAATTTTTAATTTTTTTGCTCACGATTTGAACTTTCAAAATAATTGCCCCATGCAAAAATTGAATTTTGAATATTTTAATGGTTATAATTTGACGATTGAGTTAAAGAGATAAATTCATTCGAACTGGTTAAAATACAAAAAAAGTTTTCAAATTTTCTCAAATTCTGTTATCCAGCTTGTTTCATGGACTCTATTGTTGAGTAAAGTTTTCTAAATCTTAGGAACCTTACTTGATTTTTTGAAAATCGAGCTTTTTCATGAATATAATATAGGACAGTTATATGTACCAGATATAATTAACAAATTATATCTAAAATCAGAGAAATCACGCAGGTTATGCAAATGTGACTGTTTCGAGCATGTACCAACTTCTTGACGAGACCACTTTGAAGCTAAAACTAACTGTAGCAGCTAGAAAAGCAACTTTAGAAAATGGACAAGAAATCAAAGTGTGCTGGAAATTCCAAGAAATGGATGTGTTTATGTTTCATCGTCACAATCACGTACAACGTCAGGCAAATCGACAAAAGGTAGTTTAGAATTATGACAAAAATTCTCATTTTCTGAATAAGTCACTCTACAGAAATCTTCAAACAAAACATTCTTATCATCTGCGTGTGACCGAACGAAAAATAGAAAGACATAGCTTTTTTTCTTTCAATTGTTTTTTTCGGAGTGTTAAATAGTATAATTTGTATATAAAAATGAATTATTTTTTTTCGCATCAAAATGTACTATTTCCACGTACGTGATTATGGTATTATAAACAGGCAAATCTGGTAGATTTTAATAAAAGTGTTCATTCTTGCAAACGTTTATATTTTTAATTTCCCAACATTACTAAGTATCTGTAAAAATATCAAAAACCACTTTTTATTGGAACTCCATTCCAAACTTAATGGGGTATGCCTAGCTTTGAGGGGGTATGCGACTTTGATTTGACATTTTGTCGGGGAAATATACTGAAAACTAGGAGTTCATGAGAAAAACCGAAAATGCTTATTCGTAGATCTATCCTATATCTTGCAAAAAAGTACATCACAAATTATTTTTGATCATAACACCAATAAAAATAGTATCGTAACAAGGTTACCTTTTCCAAACTGCAAAATCTATCTCCTCCCAGACGGTATATCAAATTGAGTTCAAATTTTAACAAATCACGTAACCGTAGTACTTCAATTTTTAAGGCGAGCTTTCATCGATCCGGCGACTGAACAATTCTAGAACGCCAAATAACCGACAATTTTTCACAATTTCAGACTTCAAAATCTATCTCCTCCGAAGATATATTTGCAAAATGGCTCAAATTTTTATCAAGTATTCTCCAGAACATTTGTGAGAGATTCAGGCGAGCTATTTTGCAATTTCCAGTTGAACCTCGAACTATGATTTTTTCGGTCTTTTTCGTTAACATTTCCGAAAAAAAAGTGCTTCCATTTTTTCGAAAGTAGGCTCAAAAGAAAGCCAGTAAAACACTGACGATAAAGTTGGCTTTCGTTGAGACGATATTTTGAAGTTTGAGTGGTCAAATTAAACCAAAAGTTATTTTTAAATTTATTTTTTAACTTTATTTTTTATAAAAATACTTAAAAAAATCGAAAATATATAAAAATTTCGAAAATTTTTTTTTGATGATTGGGTTCGTAGTACACTTAATTATCCCCCTGTATCAATTTTAAGCATGTTTGATGCCTTTAAGGTCTGTATTTAATCAAAGTCACATACCCCCGTAACCCGATGGAAGAATTTTTTCGAAGACGATATGTATAAACTTCAGACGTTTTCAGGTGTAATGCGCTGATAAGTGGGTGAATCATTATCCACATGAGAAAATTTTCTTACTATGAGATTTTTTTTACCTGAAATGGCGAAAACAGCTTTTTAGGAGTAAAAATTGACCTTCAATTGCGTTTAAATTTTAAAAATTGTCCTGACTTTTGACAGAAATCACGCCCATTACACCCATAATTTTATTGAGATTTTTTTGCAAAAATAAAATTTTATTTAATTGCGTGCCAAATGGCACAAACCGGTGTCACAAGCAAGTGTCGTTAATTTCACCAGTAGCTCAGAAACGATATTCGCTTGAAATACGGAAACCAAATAGATACTAGAAAATTTCTCCAGTGATTCGGCCTGATTTTTAAAGAGCTTCAAAAAACTACTGATAAAAATTTTTGGACTTGATTTGCGCAAAATTTTCATAGTATTTTTATTAAGTCGACAAAAAAAAATAAACAATTTATGATTTTTCAAACAGCGGTAGTATGTGGACATGCATGAAAAAAGTTAAAGTAGCAATTTTTTTTGTTTTTATTCACAGATTTCAAAAACAAAATCAGAAAAAATTTTGGACGAAAAATACGTAAAATTTTCTTAATGCTTTGAATGTTTTTGAAAATTTTACGAATTCAAAATTAAAGTTCGAAATAAATTGGATAAAAAATGATTTTAATGAGCTGAAAAACATTTGTTATGGTTCAGCTATCGATAATAACTACAAAAAATAAACAAACTAATTATTTTCGTAAGTTAAATTGACTCCAATATGCCACATCGCTGCTACCTCTTTAAACTAGTTTGTGAAGATTTCAAAAATAATCAAACGTATCAAATAAATCTACAAAGTGGTCACGGAACAATATTTTGATTTCATTTGAATGTTTGATGATTTCAATAATTATAGACCGTTTCAAAACAGTATGATCTGTATTTGTAGAAGCTCAAAAAATTCGTTTCCCTTCTGTGAGTTGATCAAAATCTAATTATATTATAATAACAAACTCCTCCATTCACGTTATTCCCGAAATTCAAATATTTCACTTATGACCTTTTATTCTCCAAATTGACGAACTTAACAAGAAAATAAAATGAATTTCAGGTCAAGCTGAACGGATTTAAGTCCTTTAAAATGGACTTAAAACTGATATGATTATCACGTGACAATAAGCCTAAACTTCCTGCACCTTTTTTAATAATACGCAGTAACGTGTTTACGTGATGTAATGAAATTACTTTTTCTCAACACGAAAATGTACAGTGAGTTCGAGTTTAACCTATTTTATAGATTATCGAAATTTTTTTTGGATTTTTAGTAAATTGTTATGACGAAATACGCTATCAAACTTGGATCATATTTCGGAGTGTCAAATTAGTAACAGACATCGCTGCTTAACAAGAACAGACCCCTGATTTGTACACGTTTCTGGAGGCTATCATTATGTTTAAAACCTGTACAAGTTTTCTGGGTTGTTTTTTGACCTTCTGCTGATATTCATAAAAGACAAAAAAAATCATACTAAATTTTTCCATTTTTTCCATAGATTTCTCGAACCTGTAATTGGTTTCAAAATATGAAGGAGAGTAAAATTTTAAAATTTTATGATTTTCAAATATTGAATTCAGAAAAAATGGGGAATGTTACCACATGTTTTTTTAGATAAAAAATAAAAGTGCTGTTGAATGTGATTGGTATATCACAGAAAACTATTCTTATGAATTTTTTTATTTGACTATAAAATAAAGCCAATTTTTATAAACAATGTAAGTTTCTGAAAAGGAAATTACTAAAACTGAGACAATTTTTGGGTTGATATTTTAACCATTAACGAAGCAAAGAGTGTGATGAATTTCATCTAAAGTTTTTCTCAAAATAAACCTATGAAGTGGAAGTGAAATAAGTTATATTTCAAATAACCAGTACAAGAAAATGAAAATTTTAGTATATAGAAAATCCACGTCAATTGCAAATCCTCAAACTTTCGATATAATACGGAATCTCCTTGAACATATTTGCTAGTTTTTTCAATTTAATTTGGCGTGTGAAAAAGACTAATCCAATTAAGTCTTAAGATAGCTTAAGGAGGTGGCATCGATCCGGCAGATTGGTACATTTTTAACAGCGATATATTCCTTTTAAATCTTTTGCTTAATCTGAGAGATGTGGGCTAAGAAGCGGCCTCATGAGTTGCTAGGAGGGGTCTCAGGAGTGTAAGATTGGCTCCCTCAACCCACATCTCTCAGATTAAGCAAAAGGTGTGAAAGGGATATGGAAAAAAATTGTGAAAATTTATTTTTTATTCTCATCAATAAAATTGTTCATTCTTGCAAACGTTTGAAGTTTTGATTTCTTAACATAACTAATTGGCTAGTAAAATTTAACATAAACTTTTCACTGTACATCCATTTCCAACTTAACCCGACCATAGTATTTTTTTGAAGACGATATTTATAAACTTCAGACATTGTCGGGTGTAATGCGCTGAGAAGTCCGGTTTTTATGTTGCGTATTTAAAAATTTCCTTCATATGAAAGTTTTTTTTCCATAAAAAAATGATCAAAAATTCCAAAAAGTAGAGAAAAACAATTTTTTTGAGATAAAAATTGACCTTCAATTGCATTTTGATATCAAAAAATGATTTTACTATCTAATGAAATGGCGCAAATTACACCCACAATTTTATTGGGAATTTTTAACTAGCATAGAATTTTTAAAATGTTTGTGTCAAATGGCACTTATCGAGTGTACAGCCAAGTGTTAAAAATTTCATCGATAGTCTAGAAATGAAAATCGCTCGACCAACTCATTAGCTGACATACGGATATTTAATAGATAGAAAACAATTAAATAAGTTATTCTACCTGATTTTTTATTGAGAATTTAAAAAACTACAAATTGAAAATTTTGGACATGATTTGCGGAAAATTTTCATAATATTTTCATAAAATTCGACAGAAGATGAAAAATAAAGATTTTATAATTTTTCAAACAGCAGCCAGAAAATATGTAGACATGCATGAAAAAAGTTAAAGTGGCTATTTTTTTATTTTATTCACATATTTCAAAAAAACAATCAGAAAAAATTTTTGACAAAAAATGTGAAAAATTTTCATAATGCTTCATTTTTTTTGAAAATTATACGAATTCAAAAATTAATGTTCGAACTCAAATCTTTCTTAAAATAGACAAAAATTATTTTAAAAAGTAGATACACATTTTTTCTGGTTCAGCTAAGGATAATAACCACATAGAAGCAAAACAGCTAATTAATTTCGTAACTTAAATTGACTTCAGTCTGCCGAGTCGATGCTACCCAATTAAACAGAGCACAACTATCTAGAGAAAAATAAATTCCGAAAATTCGTCTGAATCAGACCATTGGTTCCGATTTTCAAAAAAAATTATAATATATCAATTTCGGTAATGTCCGAAGAAATCAAATAATGGTTGGATTCAGACTTTTTAATTTATTTTATTATTCACTTAAAAGATCTGCTCTGTTCCAGCAATCTAAAAACTAAATTGGGTTCGTTGTTTTCAAAAGTTGAATTAAATAAAGATTATTTTAACGAATTAGCTAATATGTTCCAGGAGATTCTGTTATCGATAAAGATAACCACAAAAGTTTATGCACTTTATATAAGAATTTTCAAAAATTTTGAGTTAAGTTGAATTGAGTCCATTTAATCCTATCTTATTCTGCCGACCGCGTCGACCCGACTCCTTATAAGGAAAATCGTCCACGTTATAGTAAGAGGTTTAGAACAGTCATTTTTATGTTTATTTAGATCAAGTTTTATCCAGAATCTCAGTATAAATCGATTTTGTTTTTATGATTCAAATTTTCCTTGGAGAATAACGGGAACAAATTATTACTAGCGAATATGAAACGTTGAGTTCGTGTATTATTTTGGAGTTTTCCATAATAAAGCATGATTATTTCTGCCACCAGTCGAAATAAAGCCGTGACTTGTACCCCCTTTTGCTGATTGCATCAAAAACAATAATTGGGTCAAATCAAATCTTCCAGAATGTCACGTTTTCCTATTTTTTTTTATGTTTTGTCAGGTTTTTTGATTGAGTGGTTGTTTCTGCAACAATAAAAAACCACGGGTTCATTGTTACAGGAAACACAAAAAACATTTTTAAGATACAGTAGAAAATATAATTTTGGTTATAATTGTGAAATCTTCAACTTCAAGACTTGAAGTTCAAGTTCACTCAAGATTTATCTAATTCATTAAGACGGGCTTGTTTATTTTATTTTCAAATTTTTTTTTGGAATTATCCTATCCTTTTATCAACCTAATTTTATCTTTAAAATGCTAATTATCTCTATAGCATGTGTGAGAATTCCACCCATATCGTCCCAGTGATCATTTTGAGCATGATTATAGGCAAGGGTGCTTGACATTCAGACTACCAAAGAGGATCGGCAACTTGAAACTCACGCGGTGACAGATTCAAACTATCTTGGCAAATTTCAGCAACAAACATAGCTGAAGTTGTGCATTTTAATATGAAAAAAATGCAATAAAGTATCCTACGAAGAAGTTGATGAATAACATTTTTTTTAATGTTTAATCAAATTAATTAATAAAATTAAATGATTGTTTATTATTGATTGACTTTGTTAGTGACTGCCAATGATTTGTGCAAATTTTGTTTTCGCAAATCCAATCATTTTATTGTTCCCAAGTAACCTATGTACTCATCAAACTCCGCGGTCACGTCTTGAAACAATTTGATAAAACCAAAGAACCTTTGAAAATGATTTTTTATAAATTCGAAACGAATTAGGCAGAATGACTTGTGATATTAGTAAAACTCACTCTGGTTGAATATAACTTGAATGAAACTTTACCATTAATTTCTTTGAGTGAAAAATCGAACCCTGAATATAATTAAATCATAAAAATTGTTTTCTGTACTTGCGACTGAAAATTGAATTCACCAATTCAATGTATAATCATTTTCGAAATATTTTCGGATAGAAAAAACAACCAAATTAAAGTATGCCATCCCGTCAACCGGTGGCCAAGTACAACAATAACCAGTAAATAACTGCAAATTGATCTGAAATTTTAAAAAGATCGAGGTTCCTTCAAGCCGGATCCGTATAAGTGAACACGACCCTGTTATTTCGAGCGATAAAGTTGTNAAGTTGTGCGGTAAGATGGCGCTAAGTGAAACCACAAACCATTTACTACACTTTTAAAAACCTGACTAAACTTTTTAACAGGTGTAATTAATTAAGGAGATGACCCCTTAAGCTCTATGGGATATCAAAGCTGATTCTTTTGGGATTATTTAAACAGACAAAAATTTGTCAGGTGGTTAAACAATATTTTATGAAAAACATGGCCACAAGAGCTGAAAAGTGAGGTTTATATACTCAAAAAAATAATAAGAAATTATGAAATTTTAATATGGCAGAGCCATTAAATATCCCAATTATCGTCGATACTACAATTCGAGGTGAAATTTTTCAAACTCCTATTTTGCAGTACATATCTCATGGCCAAAGAAAACGTAGCCGATTATTTCATACTAGAGAAGATGAAAGTCTTCCATTTTACTATGCAATAAGAAATGAAGGAGATTATCCAAAGTTTAAAATTAAATAGAGGTCTGGTTAATTAGACCAAATACTGGCAATTTTTGTTTGTAAAATAACCTGAATGAAATTATATCGAAAAACACAGCGAATATTTGAGTCGTGGACGTTTTGCAGAAAGATCAGAGGAACCGTTAGGCTGTTATCGGTCAAAATTAAAGTAGTAGTGATGTACATATTTTTATTAACGAATTTTTATTTCTTCAAAGTTTTATTCGGTGTTTGTTGAAATATAAAGTGGTTGAGTAGGTTAAAACGAAGTTTATAAGGTAAGCGTTTGCTCCAAAGAGACCCCTTAAAGCGGCGCTAAAATGCGCAAAACTGAAAATTTTGCATTTCATTTTTGTGCATAAAAAACAGGTTCTATCAGTTCGTAAACATGTACAACAGATTTATGATGATTTTTCAAAATTTGTATTATTCGAAAGAATTTTTAAGAACGCAAACGCGTGAATGATAATCTATATACAAATGAGCAAATTTTGGTAACATGTTGAATTTATTTTTGTAACGCGAAAGTTTGATTAAGATAAAATGCATGAAAAATGTGTAAACAATAAATTTATTTATAAAGTGAAACTAATTTTGTTGGTAATTCTTTCTATCATGATTTTTTTTTTATATGACAATTAATTTTTTCTGTCGTAGGTATCAAGGGAGGTTCGCGCATTAGGGTTGTTAATTTTGATTTGGTTAGAGATTTAATTTCTTCCTTCGATTTGTTTGGGCGGTTGATTTTTTCCGGGGTGAATCGGGCCCTTGAGTTCCACGCATTTTATGTTGCATTTTTCGGGAAAACACAACCTACGCAGAAAACATGAAAACCAGAATTATCACCGGCGCATGCATATATCCAAAGGCATGAGCAGAACTAATTGTATCCAGGTGGATTTTTCAGCACGTTTGCTTCAATTACTAATGTATTTAAACGTCGATTCATGTTTTTGTCGCACATTCTTAAGTTTCTCTAGTAGGCTTGTTTTTGGTCATCAAAAGCGTAAAGGTTCGTTGGTTTTTTCAATTTTTCGATGCGTTGGAGTGAAGCTGTGAATTTCAAGAGTTGTTCTTGTAAAACTTGATTGTGATATTTTGCGTGAATTTAACTGGAGAGCTGGAACTGAAATTATCGAAAAAACCGCCCCCCCCCCCCCAATTGCTGTTCATTCGTTTTTTCACATCGAAATTTGACAGGGATGATTGGACGTTTAACGACCGCAAATGCACGTACAGTTGGTTTTTTGTGAAGATGTCCGGTTTTTCGCACATTGTAAAATTTTCGATTCTTCAAACATTGAAATAACAATAAATCTTGGCTGTAATAAGGCTGAGATGGTAGATTGAGTCGGCGAAGTTGGTCATATACATGTAGGAGAGGAGTCCCCAAGACATTTGGCATTCAAAACAGTCGTTTGTAGGCGTATTGCATGTGGTGGACCAGAAAGAAGTTCCTCAATTTTTTTGGCCTTTGCAAGGTAACTTGGATGTAGCAGCATATTTTGGGGTTTGACTGCATTATTCGGGCATTTCGTTTTTTTATTTGGTTTCGAGCATATTTTCCATGTTGAAGATCTGGAATAGTTTTGATCTTGTCGGTTCAGTACAGGTATCAAAACGAAAACTTAGATCCCCCCCCCGTCGGAAATTTTTTTGGAAAAAAAAAAAAAAAAAAAAAAATTTTTTTTCCGCTTTTTTTTTTCTTACCCAATTTAAAATATTCAAATTGCAGGCTTTAAAATCAAGGATGTGTCCCCGCGTTGAATAAAATGCAACTGCCTTGCAGAAATTGTCTCCAGTATTGACTTGTCGATTGTTGCGGCCAGCAAATGCGCACGTAGTGGCAACACAAATGCCGAGTCCAACGGCAGTTGTTGTTTTCCCAAGTCAATGAGTTTTGGGGGGGCCTGGGTTTCCCCCCCCCCAGGTTTTTGCCCCGGTAAAAAATGCGATGTCGTTATCCGGTCGATGTGGAAAAGTTCAGCCATTCAGTTTTTTTCTCTTCAACAAGGCTGTTGAAAATTAACTTCCATTGGAGCAAGTTGTCGGCGTTGAGGACCACAATTTTCTTTTTTTGTAACATGTCGGTTTATACTGACAAATTTTCCAGTGTTAAGTTCAGTTTGCTCTGGTTTAAACACTGTATTTGAGATTCCTCGAGATCTCATCTTTTTGACGTTTTTTCGTTGTTCTTATGAGTGACAGCACTCGATGACGCCGCAGCAAGAAAAGAGATATCAGGCTAATTGGCTGTCAGTAATAACATCGGATTACGGCTTTGAAGTTGGTTTTGTTGGCTGTTTTGACACGGCTTTGCCTAACAACCGTTGAGGTGGTCGGTCGTTAGTTGTCGAAAAGGGCTGCATAAATGGATGGTATTTTCGCAGTAATTCGTACAGTGGCATGAGTTTCGTCTAGATTTCTTGGCGTTGGTTGTCACTTATTGTGCTTTCATTGTGTTGTTGTAAAATTGGACATTTTGGATGTGCTGGAAGGGCAATTGCGGCTTCTGGTTGGTTGTTATGTCAAATCCTGCAACGCAGTGCGATCATAGTTGAAAAGTACGTTACCATTCTGATAAGATATTATGAGGCTTTTCAATAAATATGGTGTGGGGTGTAATTTTGAATTTCAGGCTGAAATCAAAATTGAATTTGAATTTCTGGGTGGTCAGGATAAGCAGCTGAATTTTTTCTATCGATATGTTTCACGTAGGTGTCTTTGTGATCACTCCAGGCTGAAGATGTTTTTTGCTGGTTTGGTATTTGACTGTAAATCATCAAGCCACAAAGTTCGTTTGTCATTTTTGTCGGATATTCACTTCGGATTTCTGGTGCGAAATCAAATTTCAAAACAACAGAATTCCTTTTTCGTGTTGGCCTAGAGCGGAAAAGCCGTTTTGAAATGTGAAACGATGCGCTGTTTCAGGACTATGTTTCGGACTGCTCGAACAGATTCAATTTTGGCGCGGAATCCTGTAGCTCTTGACTTGTCATTTTATTGATTGGTGTCGCGGTAAAAACTTTCCGAAAGTGTTGATCCTGTTAGATATATCTGGGTGGCAACGCTCGGTAATTGGTGGTCAGTTGGTCTTCTAATCCCGAATTGAGTTTCTGCTCAACTGCGGGAAAATGAAACGGCGCTGCTGTGCAAAAGCTGCTCTGGCTGGGAATGAAGATGCGTCAGAAGCAAATGATACTCGCTTGCATTCTGGAGGCAGTGTATTTGATAAAAACAATTCGTTGACGACGGTGGATTTTCTGAATGTCGATGGATGGTTATCTAGTTCGATGGCCCGTTGATGTAACATTTGTGTTCGAACTAACTTGTTCCGGTGATTCCATGATATTCTGAGTTGTCATTGATCTTCGTGGATTTTGATACCGGACGGTGATGAGTTAAATAATTTCTTCAGTTGATAGTCACTTCAGTATTTGCACGAAAGTCGATTTTAGAACAATAAGAACTCCATTTTCATCGGTTGGCAATGTGGATTGACGTTTTAAGGTGAGAATCAGCGCTTGCTTCAGGGCTTTTTTCGGTCCTGCCGCGGCTACATATGTTGGTCTTGCGATTTTCCTGCAGCTCCTTTACTGTATGTGTCGATTGTTATGTGTGAAGCTGCCTGAATGGTGTCGAACTAGTTGAGACATTCCGATTGCCAGCCGCTTTTGGGGAAAAACCTCCCCCGGTAAACTGTGTCGTGAGCTGGTCCGATGGTTGCTTCTGCTTCCAACTTGCTGGAGTAGGTTGTGAAGTGATGAACGCAGTTGATTGCGAAGTGAGGTGATGCTAGGTATCCGATGATCTGATAAGTTGGTTGTATCAGGTGATGAATCTACTGTATTCGATTGTGAAAGGGATCAATGGTGCATTCGATGAATCTGTTGGGTTTGAGCGTAGATTCGTCGATTTTTATTCGGCTGGGATCAGATAATCCAGGTATCATAAATGGCTGTGAACGTTCCGGAGGTTCTTCTGTTGTTTCTTCTGCGTCTTCGACTATCCGTTGCGTTTCTCATTCGACGTTCTCTGTATATTTTTAAACTGTGAGCAATGTCACGAATAAAGTCACCCAGTGTTACATTTTCAAGGGTATGGACAAGCCATCCGCCTGGACTTCGATGATTTTTAAGAGGACCTAAAAACCGTGGATGTTTTTTGCGCTCTATTTTTATCAGGACTAATTCTCCATTTTTAAAGTTGAAATTCGGATTTTGGATATCGTGATTTCTTGGCATTTTTTTCATTTACAATTTTGGTCCTTGTTTGACGACGATTTCTGCAACATTTGGGCGAAATGATGGCTCGGTTGTTCAAGTGTCATGATGTTTTGGCCAGTTTCGGCCAGTTTTCAATTTCAAAAGGTGTAAACCAGTCACTAGTTTTCACTGCAGTTAATTGAGTAATAATTTCATCTAAAGCATCGTCCAAGTTTCAGCGTTATTTGATGCGTATATTCTACTTTTCAGTGTTTTGATTGGCACGTTCTACTGCTCATTTGTTTGCGGGTGATATGGGGCACTTGATTGTGCTTAACTGTAGCTGCGCTAGCACAAATTTGTTTTAGACTCATGAAAATTTCCGCCATTGTCCGGTCAAAATTATTCTCGGCAATCTTTGGAAATGACAAAATAATGGCGCCGAATTTCGTTTCCACATCGTTGCATGCTTTGAGCGTCAGGGCTGCAGCGTACAACCTCTTCGAGAAACGTCGATGCCGACAAGCACTATTTGTCTACCATCTAGTCATTGCTAAGGTCCAATTAAATAGAAAGCAATGATTCCCAGGCATCATTGGGCGTTTCAGACTGCTTGGAGCTTGCGAGGTGCAAGTTCGGCTTGGAAATTTGAACTTCAATGGCGACTTTCACGTAGTTTTTTTACATCTTTACTTAGACAGGCCAGAATATAGTTTTTCTGGCTAGTTGTTTAATAGACTGTTTGTCCCGGGATGACCATTTTTGTCATGATACTTTTGAATAATATCGGTTTTCATAACATCTGGCAGGTATGTTCGGTATTATTGTTCAAATTTATCAGTAAGTTCGCAATCTGCGCCAAAAATAGATGTTCGGATTTTTTCAGAATCGGAAGAAATTCGACTGAGGGTTGATCGGCATCGATTGCTGGAAAGTATGTTTTGACATAGTGTTTAAATTGATCGGCAGCTTGTAAACTCAGCTAAATTTGTTTTGAACGGCGTAGAGCGTTGAGGCTCCATAACTGTCGGATAAACAGTCATTATTTTCATGGATTTTGGAAGGCCTCAATTCAATTGTAAAGTCAAACTGACTTAATTGTCGCCAACATGTTTGAAATTTTTGAAATTTTTACTTGGATTCTGATGCCCAAGTTAGACAAGCATTAATCGGTTCGCCATGTGACTTTCGGCCAAGCAAAATAGTGACTCCATTGTTTATCGCTACTTTACCGCAAATAATTCTTTTTTCCATTTGTTTGGTATTTAAACTGAGCTGGACCAAACATTCCGATAGCATTCACAGGTCGAAACATTGACATGGTGAGAAGAAGTTGTTTTTTTTTGCAATAAATAATCACGGACAGTATCCACTGTTTGATGCATCTGTTTTCAGTAGCGAAATCAGCATTTGCATGTTTGGAATGTTGGAGTTCTAGAGCGCTGTGCAACTTCTGTTATTTCATTCTCAGAGAAAGATCAACTTGCGGTGTCCATTGAAAATCAGCCTCGGTATGTTTTTGTAATTTCAAGCAGCCTTAGATGCAAAATTGGTATAATGTTCGATGGTATTTCAGTAAGGGCAAAAATACTTTGAGCTTCAGTCTTGGTTTTTTGGAATTTTTCAAATTTTGAATAGCTGTTTCTTTTGAGGTGAGGCATTTTCTTGGCCATTTTCGCCCTAAAAATCCACAAATGTGACTCTTGTTGCTAAACTTCAGTTTTGTCGGCACGAAGTTTTTGAGGTTGTTGTGGCGTAATATTTGAAGATTTTCAAGGTGTTCTAGATTTGACTTTCCGTTTTTTGCATGTACCTAAAAATATCAAGGTAAAATCACCAGCTGGGATCTGGAATTTCGGAATAGCTGTCATTAAGCGTTGGAAAACAGCAGGCAATTTTTTGGCACCCATTGGCATCCTATTCCAGGTTAACTGGCTGACTCGGTTGTGATTGCCAATTTTTCTTTCGCTCTTGGCAGTGCACGGTATTTGGTGAAAGCCACTATACATGTCGCTGATGGAGAAAAATTTTGATTCAACAAGTTCGGGTGACCAAATATTAATCTCTGGAAGCGGATAAGAATCGGAAACTGTCATGTGTTGAGGCTTTCGGTTAATCGGCACACAAGCGCCATGATCGGCATTGCCTTTTTAACGAGTAAAACTGGTGGCCGCAGGTGACGAGTGGGGACACAATTCGGAACTAACATTTTTTTAATTATTTCATTCATTTCATTTCTGAGACTAAAACGGAGTTTCGGTAGCGTTGTTGAGCTTGTGGGCGCTGCATTTCCAGTGTCGATGTTCATATTTTACTGCATTAGTTTTCACCAAGGTTGTCATCGTCGTGGCGAACACATCATGCAATTTTTTGAAGCAAGTTTGTTTTAGCTTGAGCT
This sequence comes from Oikopleura vanhoeffeni, assembly GCA_004367855.1. Lineage (NCBI taxonomy): Eukaryota > Metazoa > Chordata > Appendicularia > Copelata > Oikopleuridae > Oikopleura > Oikopleura vanhoeffeni. The sequence goes on along the minus strand of SCLH01001158.1, from coordinate 201,545 downwards.
GTATTTCTTGATTTTTGGAATTAATTTTATACATCAGATAATATCTTTCTATTAGTTTGCGTTGGTGAAAACAGGCTGCTTATAATCTCTGGTTTGTACTGTTATTGGACTGCGTTAATCAATCTGTTTTACTGGCCACACAACTGATGAATCGGTAGCATTGCACATGCGCATAAACATGTATTTTGATTATGCAGAAAACGTAGAAACGATTTTCCAAAGAGACATCAAGTATTTGTGTTAGGCAGATTCATTCAACTGCGTAAGTCTCCAGGACAAAACTGGTATCTTGCTTGACATTTGATTATTCTTTAGATTTAGCTTGTATTTCATATCTTTCTGATTGCTTCAAGCTGCAAACATGATTTTTTAACTTTTTCTCGAAGTACACAGATTCAAATTGAATTTTTTATCTTCTCGTCGTTGTTAGTTATCACATCAGCATATTTTGTTCGTTTTGGATTAATTTGTTTGTTGAAAACAATAGCATTCGGTTATTTTCAGTGCTGGTGTACAAAGACATGGCTTTCAAAGATGCTGACTATGTAAACAACAACATTTCTTTCATTCGATGCTCATTGAAATATTCATCTTCAGCAACCCTAGTACTTCGATTTTGTTTCCACTGTTGATTCAGATCCAAATCAGAAGGCTCGAGTTTATTCATATTCGAAGCAGTCAAGCATTTTTGGCAAAACATATTATACTTAATTCCAGTATCATAGCATTAAAATGTGATTTGATATTCTGGTCTTAATAAAATATTTTTGGCCATGATTGCTGGAGATGGTGTCGATGTTGAAAATTATGTGGATAATAGTTGTTTGAACTTGAGGCGGGGCCGCAGATACTGCTGTTGGGAAACCGGAGTGGTGCCAGAAGTTTGTTCTAGTGTAAGCGTCAACGTTTCGTTGTGATCAGAATCGCGTTGTCTGAGCTTAGGGGGGCTAAGATACTGCTGTTATTCAAACAAAGTTGGTGCGCAGATTTGTTCTAGTGTCAGCGTCCCGAAGTTTTGTGATTCAGAACTCGCGTTGTCTGAGCTTTAAGCGGGGGGCGAAGATACTGCTGTTGTTCAAACGGAGTTGGTGGCAGAGTTTTTCTAGTGTCAGCGGGGAAAGGGGGGTAGTTTTTGTTGTGGTTTTACCAACTTGCGTTGTCTGAGCTTAAGCGGGGGCGAAGATACTGTGTTGTTCAAACAGGAGTTGGGTGCAGAGTTTGTTCTAGTCTAGCGCGAAGTTTTGTTGTGATTTACAACAGGCGTTGTCTGAGTCGAGCGGGGACTTAAATGATACTGCTGTTGTTCAACACAGGAGTGGGTGCAGAGTTTGTTTCTAGTGTCAGCGTCGAAGTTTGTTGTGCATTCAGAATCGCGTTGTTAAGCGGGGGCGCAGGTCTGCTGTCGTTCAAACAAGGGAGATGATGCGAGTTTGTTAGTGTCAGCGCCCAATTTTTTGTTGTGATTAGAAACTCGCGTTGTCTGAGCTTAAGCGGAGCTAAGATACTGCTGTTTGTTAACAGGAGTTGGTGCCAGAGTTTGTTCTGGTGTCAGGGCGTAAGTTTTTGTTGTGATTCAGTAACGTTGTGTTGTCTGAAGCGGGGGCCGCGGTACTGCTGTTGTTCAAACAGGGAATGGTGCAGAGTTGTTATAGTGTCAGCGTCGATTTTTTTGTTGTGATTTAAGAACTGGCGTTGTCTGAGCTTTGAGTCGGGGGCCGAAATTGGCTGTTGTTCAAACAGGAGTTGGTGAGAGTTTGTTCTAGTGTCCAGCGTCGAATTCAACTGCTGTTGTTCCGAGGCCGAGTTTGTGCCAGGGTTTTTTCTAAGTGACGAAGGCAAGGTTTGTTGTAATTTAGATCTGGCGTTGTTGAGCTTT
>SCLH01001158.1:168152-189127 GCA_004367855.1 Oikopleura vanhoeffeni | reverse complement strand
GTTATGTTGAGTACTCAAGCTTTCGACAGAATTGCATGATTTGTAGTGTTCAATAAAGGTTATTAAAATTTGACATATTTTGAAAAAAAAATTAAACACGTCCACAAGTTATGGTTTTCAATTGTGTCGTACATCTTAACATATGTATCTATAGCTGATCAGTATAAGACCTCTAATTTAGGTAATTATTTCCGAGCTTTTCAGGCCGTTTCCCTGCTTAAGGAGTTTGCTTAACAACATGTTTTAGTTTGTTTCGTTTGATGGTTCACTTGTCTGCTCTTTTAGGTTTTTGAAATAAAAGATTAAATCTCATCGGAATTATATATCTTCAGGAATGAAGGTTTGTTATTATCTGAGTTTGCGTTCTAGTACATATGTACGTTTAGAGTCGGTAGTAAGTGTACTAGATCAAACTTAAAAAATAACAACATTCTTCCTGGGGATGAGTTTCATTTAACAGGGTGCCATAAATCTCAGCAGACTGGAGGTCGTTATACCTAGAAATATATAAGATCCGTTATTTTGTTTATGCTTTATATAGTTAAGTGACCGATATAAATAGTGTTCAGCTTGTTAAAATTATTCTTTATTCATTTTTAGCGAAAGTATTTGAGTTCGAGTTTTATTCTTGAAATCGTAAAATTTCGAAAAAAAATTCAACTTATGTATGAAAATTTTCCGCATATTTTAGTTCCAAAATTTTTTCTGATCGTTTTTTTGAAATCTATGAATAATAAACTAAAAATAAAAGGCCACTGTTATACTTTTTCATGCATGTCTACATATTTTCTGGACTTGGCTGTTTGAAAAATCATAATATGTTTATTTGTCATTTTTTGTCGACTTTTTTATGAAAAATTATGAAAATTTTCGCCAAATCAAAGTCCAAAATGTTTATTATAGTGTTTTTTTTGAGAACTCGTCCATAAAAAATTCAGGCAGATCACATATAAGATGTTTTGTAATCTATTTAATTACCGTAATGTCACTAATGAGTTGTCGCGCGATTTTCATTTCTAAACTAATCGATTAATTTTTAAGCACTCGGTGGTATTCACTCGATAAGTGCCATTTGGCACTAATACAGGTTGACATTTAATAATTGTCGGTGTTTCACGCATTCACAATGTCCTATTATCAAATATTTGGATGAGATCGCGAAGCAAATGAAGTGATCACGTGTGAAGATGTCCTTTAGCGCTCAGTCCAATCAGAGCGCGGCGAACTCCACGTTTATAAATAATTAATATGAAAGAAGAAGTTTCATAACTTCTTCATTGTTTTTAATAGCGTACCCGCGTAGAGGCCAGAAAAGGCTGAATTTGCACTGGGTATGGGGGGCGTTTTTTGGTCTAACTTGGCACAGCTATAGTCAAAAAAAATTAGATAACTTTTAACCCCTAACAACTCATGCCAATACTGAGATTCGCCTTGGAGCTTAAAAAATTATGCTGTTCATAATAAAGATCAGTTCAAAAAGCATCATTTTTTTTACTGTTTCCAGTTAGAGATAATATAGACCGAACACTAAAAAAGCGTTCCAGTTAGAGAATAGTGTTCCAGTGTAGAGGTGTTCGATATGAGGTTGTGGACTGTAATTAATAATAATTAGATAATATTAATAATTATATATAATTAATAATAATTATATAATAATTAAATAATAATAAAATTAATTAATAATAATATTAAATAATAATTAATAATAATTAATAATGAATAATATAATTATAATAAATTAATAATAATATAATAATTAATAATATTAATAATATAATTATAATTTAATATTAATATAATAAAAACTAAAATAATAATAATTAATTAATAATAATTAATAAAATATTGAATAATTAATAATAATTAATAATAATTAATAATATTAATAATAATAATAATAATCATAATAATTATAATAATTAATAATAATTAATAATAATTAATATAATTAATTAATTAATATAATTATAATAATTAATAATATTAATAATAATTAATATTAATTATTTTATCAATTACGTAATAATAATTATTAATTATATTGATAATTATTTTGGTCAAGTAAAAACAATTTTCCGACCATTTTTGACTTGTTTAGGTCAAGTTAAATGGTTTATTTTTTTATCGATTAAGTTGTTTTTGAGATTAATAGGACTTTTCAGGATATTTAGCGTCAAGTTGGAACATTTTCGAACATTTTTTTTTGGTCTTCTTGGTCCTGTTGTACCGATCAAAACACAAAGTTCCGAAAATTAAATGTCACTTTTGAGTTTTTATTTCCCAACCGATGCACATCTTAGCAAATATTCTCGAATATCGTTAACGCCCCTAAGATTTGAGTCGTTAAACTTTTCTGCGCAATAGAATTCCTCTCTCTGTAAATTCTATGCTAGATGCAAATTGTCTAAAATTTTTGAAATCGTATTTAAAATTTTTTTGTCGGACCAGCATCGGGGTCAAATTTTGAAAAGAGGGGAATAAAATATTTTTTTGCGGTTCTGAGGTCAAGTTTGAACAAAAATTAAAAAAATATTTCTTCTGAATTTCCGAAAAAAACATTTTTAAAACCACTGGAAAATAATTTCGTAGTCTGTGAGAGTTCAAACACGCGGAAATTCCCCGACGGACACCCTATTAATAGGTTTTACAAAATCAGCCTCAAAATTTATCCATTTTTGAACAAAATATAAAAAGGTTTCAAATCTTATAGAAGAATTTTAAAAGAAAATTTCAGAATATAGTCAAATATGTTAGAAAGGTTCATGCCGAGTTATCATCCTTAAGGGGGTATGGACTCTGATTAAATAAAGGCCTTAGAAGCATTAAACAGCTTAAAATGATACGAGGGGATAATAAAGTGTACTTAACCCAATTCATTGAAAAAAATTTCGCATTTTTTTCCATTTTTTTCCAAGTATTTTTAAAAAGATGAAGTTAAATGATAACGTTTGCTCAAATTTTGACCACTAAAAACACTTCAAAATATCAGACTTGACGTAAGCCAACTTTCTCATCAGTGTTTCACTGGCTTTATTTTGAGCCAACTTGTCGAGGAAATCGAAGCGACTTTTTTCAGAAATTTCGGGAAAATGACCAAAAAATCATATTTCGAGTTTTAGCTGGAAATTGCGAAAAAAGCTTGTGATAATTTCTTACATATGTTCTGAGGAATACTTGATTAAAATTTTGAGCCACTTTGCAAATATATCCTGAGAGGAGATAGATTTTGAAGTCTGAAATTGTGAAAAATGGTCGCGTTATTGGCGTTCTAGAATTGTTCAGTCACCGGATCAAAAAATCTTGTGATTAAAGTTTGACATACTACCGTTACTTATCTTGTGAAAATTTGAGCTCAATTTTGATAAACCGTCTGGGAAGAGATAGATTTTTGCAGTTTGGAAAATGTCACCTGTGTCACGATACTGTAACTGTATTGGGTGTAATGGTCAAAAATAATTTGTGACATATTTTTTCGCAAGATTTAAAATAGATCTACTCAGTATATTTACACTAGAAAATGTCAAATCAGAGTCGCATTACCCCCTCAGGGGATGGAGGGGGCGACCTTTTATAGCGTAAGGAACATTTATTTGCAAAATTAAGATTTTTCTGAATAAAGTGACTATAAAAAAATTAATGGCTTTTACGCAAAAATTCGTATGTCCTCTAGAAATTTTCTCAAATTTGAAATTTTTGAATTTTGAAAAAACTATTTCGTCTAGCTCGAAAACTAAAAGAGATATGGAGTTAAAACCAAAAAAGAATAAAATCAGAATAGCCGTTTAAGTATCTTAGTGAATATATCAGATAAAGAAAATTTTTGACCTCAGTGTGGAATATTTTCTATGCGCGCACGTTTATGTTCAATGTGAGAGACATCGAGCTTATTACAAAATTCTGTTTGAAAGCGTTTTTTTCTAAATTGTATAAGCTATCTGCTGTTGAAATCTGATTTAAATTGTATGCAAATTAAGAGAGGACATAGCGTTTTGGAAAAAGGTCTCGAAAATCAGTAAAATTGGCGATAGAGAGCATTCTAGGGGCAAGTTCAAAATCTGTCTGAAGCGTTTTTTCTAAATTCAAAATGATTAACAGAATAGTGAATTATTGGTAGCTAGCCAATGAAAAACCAGAGAGGAGATAGAATATTGCGTTTTTGAAAATTTGCTCTCTAGCTCTAACTGGTGATGTCAAAAAAAATTCTTAATCCATGAGTCGACTATAAATTGTTTGAGCATTAATATTTTTTTTATTTTACCTTATCTATGTCCCGTATTTTCACAATATTGCCTCAAGTGAAAATATGCGAAAAAGGTCCCCCCCTCCACCCCCTTAATGGCGCCCTTAATGCCAAACCCCCCTTCGTGGCGGATGCGAACAACTGCCCACTCATTTTTTTTTAGTCGAAAATATTTGAGAACTAGCGACTTGCGCATGTGTATAAAGGCGCGAGCGGAGTGAGCACAAGGAGATTTGTATTGCGGGGGTTTAAATATTGAAGATGGGATACTTAGAAACCGAGTGGTCATTTTTGGCTGGGCGGTAAAATCGCCGCGCTATGCAAATAAAGATTGAGTGCGACGAAAAAGGGGACAGCACATCATTCCTACTGCGCGGATAATCAACTTAATTACGTGAATTAATGACAATTCTATGATTTTGAAATTAAAAAATTTATTTTATTTCGAAAAAAAATAACTTTGCCACAGATATAAAAAAACGGATTATCTGCTCTAGGGGTCGGCATAACGTTTTGAAAACCTGTTCGGATCGAACTTGATCGGATCGCAGATTTAAAATAATTTTGTACGATCTAAATCGACAATACTTGATCGGATCGGCTTTGATCCGATCCGATCAAGTAATTGTCGATTTAGATCGTACAAAAATAGTTTTTTTTTATCAGGAAGTTCTTTGACGCTATGTGTTTTTACGGGTTTAAATAGAGCGGCCAGATATCGGCAAGAAGTCGATAAAAAAATTTAAATGTATAGGTTCTAAATTTCAGAAATATGTCAAATATGTGGACAAAAAATGGACAAGGACAGAAAATAATGAAACCTGTCTAATTTCTGTTCCTGGAGTGAGGACAGGACAAGGACAGGAAAATAATAATACCTATCCTATTATCATTTACTGTGAAAATTAATTATTTTTTGAGTTAAAATTTTAAAAAAAATATGTTTACGAATTAAGGGTTAGTATCTGTGAACAAGTTTTTTTGAAAGTGAGAGTACTATACTAAAATCCAAAAAAAAATGATTATATATAGTTTTACCAGTATACCGATATTCAAAACCGGTAATTTCAAATCTCAAAATGCTTCAGCGCGTTCAATTATTACAGTACAGTAGAAGTTTACAAATTTCAGGGATTGTTAAAACAGAAATTATTAAACTTTTTAGGAATAAATTTGAAAATACTGAAATTAGGACTGGCCCGTTTTATTTGATTTGTTTGATTGTCGGAGTCTGTTGATAACTTCCTTAATTAATTATATCAAATCTGTTGTTTGAGACGAGAATCAAAAAATGATCACTGAGACCACATTTCAATCACTCCTAGTGTTTTTCTTCGGAATACTCTCATCGTACCGGCTAGAAATCGTTGAATACATACAACACCACCTACATGATTCAATCAAAAATGTGACAGTATGACTAACACATTAAAAATGTAACAAATTCTAAGATGAATATTCTATAGACTATACGGTATACCCGTAAAGTCTCCCATTTCCTGGATTGAACTTTAATTGCGCTGAGATAAAACTTGTGCACAACATTTTCGCACGGTTTCCTATTTCTTTAAATTCCAAATATTTGAAGCTTAACAAACCACCTTCTCGATATATGCTAGAGCCTTGAAAAATCGATTGAAATTATTCAAACTAGTTTACTTGAAATTTCATCAGTTAGCAATGTATTCTAAATCTGACATAAATACCGGCTGAATATGGTAGTAGCAACCTCAAATTAGTTTGAAAATTTTTGAACAAGAAATGAGAAAATTTTTTAAAATATTTGTGATTATCTTGACCAAAAATCACCTCTTTATACAGCCTAGAAATTACCAAGAAAAATTCCAAATGCCTCCAAAAAGTCGTCCCCTATGATGCTAAAGTATGTCAAAATGAGCCCCTACTTATAAGTTATTTAAAAGGCCCAAATTATGTGCCTCACTCCAAAAAGCGCCACTCCGAGTAGTAATCTCAAAATATTTACAGTTAAAAAAAATGAGTGGGCAGTTGTCCGTACCCACCCATAGGGTCCAGCAGATTGGTACATTTTTTGTAGAGCATATATCATATATATATATAAAAGAAAAAGAAAAGTGAAATTTATTTTTTAATTTTTATCTTCAATAAAAGTGTTCATTCTTACAAACGTTTACATTTTATTTTTGAAATAACTAACTATGTACTTTGGTAGTCTTGAAACTTCAATATCAGTTTCTTCAAAACAGCTTGAGATGCGAAACGCGTAACGTTGCAGTAAATGAATTATTAAGAATAACTAACTATAGTTAAAAATACAAAACCACTTTGGCACTGCGCATCATTTTCCAACTTAACCGACTATAAATTGTTTTAAAGACGATATAATAAATTTCAACATTGTCGGTGTACTCGCTAACAAGTTACCTAATTACTCTGCACAGTCGGAAATTTCTGTAATATCAAAGGTTTTTTTCCATGAAAAAAGGTAAAAAAGTGCAAAAAGTAGAGAAAACAGCTTTTTGAGATAAACATAAGACCTAATTGCGTTTTGATATTAAAAAATGTCCTGGCAATTAAAACAAAATGGCGCCTATCACACCCACCATTTTATTGGGAATTTTCACAACCATAAAATTTTTGAAGTTTCAAGTGCCGAATAGCACTTATCCAGTGCACAAGTCGAGTGTACACCGAGTGTTAAAAATTTAATCGATAGTTTAGAAATGATTTCAAACTAATTTGAGGTTGCTACTACCATATTCAGCCGATATTTATGTCAGATTTTAGAATACATTGCTAACTGATGAAAATTTCAAGTAAACTAGTTTGAATAATTTCAATCGATTTTTTCAAGGCTCTAGCATATATCGAGAAGGTGGTTTGTTAAGCTTTCAAATATTTGGAAATTTAAAGAAATAGAAAACCGTGCGAAAATGTGTGCACAAGTTTTATCTCAGCGCAATTAAAGTTCAATCCAGGAAATGGGAGACTTTACCGCGGTATACCGTATAGTCTATAGATATTACATCTTAGAATTTGTTACAATTTTTAATGTGTTAGTCATACTGTCACATTTTTGATTGAATCATGTAGGTGGTGGTGTATGTATTCAACGATTTCTAGCCGAGTACGATGAGAGTATTCCGAAGAAAAACACTAGGAGGTGATTGAAATGTGGGTCCAGTGATCATTTTATTTGATTCTCGTCTCAAACAACAGATTGATATAATTAATTAAGGAAGTTATCAACAGACTCCGACAATCAAACAAATCAAATAAAACGGGCCAGTCCTAATTTCAGTATTTTTCAAATTTNTTTTTTTTGACATCACCAGTTAGAGCTAGAGAGCAAATTTTCCAAAAACGCAATATTCTATCTCCTCTCTGGTTTTTCATTGGCTAGTACCAATAATTCACAATTCTTAATCATTTTGAATTAAGAAAAAACGCTTTAGACAGATTTTTGAAACTTGCCCTAGAATGCTCTCTATCGCCAATTTTACTGATTTTCGAGACCTTTTCCAAAACCTATCTCCTCTCTTAATTTGCATACAATTTTATTAGATTTCAACAGCAGATAGCTTATACAATTTAGAAAAATGCTTCAAACAGAATTTTGTAATAAGCTCCATGTGACATGGACCATGTCTCTAACATTGAACATAAACGTGCGCGCTAGAAAATATTCACACTGAGTCAAAAATTTTCTTTATCTGATATATTCACTAATATACTTAAACGGCTATTCGGATTTTATTTTTTTTGGTTTTAACTCCATATCTCTTTTAGTTTTCGAGCTAGACCGAAAATAGTGTTTTCAAAATTCAAAAATTTTCAAATTTGTTGATAGTCGTAAGGAAATTATATTTGCAAATTAATATTTTTTCTGAATAAAGACGAATGAAAAAATTNAGAAAATTTCTAGAAGAGATACGAATTTTTCGTAAAAGCCATTAATTTTCTCATAGTCACTTTATTCAGAAAAAATATAAAATTTTGCAAATTAATGTTCCTTACGGCTATAAAAGGTCGCCCCCTCCACCCCCTTAAGAGGGTATGCGACTCTGATTTGACATTTTCTAGGTGAAATATACTAAGTAGATCTATTTTAAATCTTGCGAAAAAATACGTCACAAATTATTTTTGACCATTACACCAATAAGTACAGTATCGTAACAAAGTGACATTTTCCAATCTGCAAAATCTATCTCTTCCCAGACGGTTTATCAAATTGAGCTCAAATTTTCACAGATAACGTAACGGTAGTATGTCAAACTTTAATCACAAGATTTTTTTGATCCGGTGACTGAACAATTCTAGAACGCCAAATAACCGACGATTTTTCACAATTTCAGACTTCAAAATCTATCTTCTCTCAGGATATATTTGCAAAGTGGCTCAAATTTTAATCAAGTACTCCTCAGAACATATGTAAGAAATTATCACAAGCTTTTTTGCAATTTGCAGCTAAAACTCGAAATATGATTTTTTTGGTCATTTTCCAGAAAATTTCTGAAAAAAAGTGCTTCGATTTTTTCGAAAGCTGGCTCAAAATAAAAAATCGAAAAAAATGCGAAATTTTTTTCAATGATTGGGTTTTAAGTACACTTTATTATCACCTCGTATCAATTTTAAGCATGTTTAATGCTTCTAAGGCCTTTATTTAATCAGAGTCGCATACCCCCTTAAGGATGATAACTCGGATGAACCTTTCTAACATATTTGACTATATTCTGAAATTTCTTTAAAATTCTTTATAAGATTTGAAACCTTTTTATATTTCTCTTCAAAAATGAAAATTTTGAGGCTGATTTTGTAAAACCTATTAATAGGGTGTCCGTCGGGAATTTTCCGAGGTTTGAACTCTCACAGGCTACGAAATTATTTTTAGTGGTTTTAAAAATGTTTTTTCGGAAAATTCAGAAAAAATATTTTCTTTAATTTTTGTTCAAACTTGACCTCAGAACCGCAAAAAAATATTTTATTCCCCTTTTTTCAAAATTTGACCCCGATGCTGGTCCGACAAAAAATTTTAAATACGATTTTCAAAAATTTTAGACAATTTGGCATCTGGCATAGAATTTTCAGAGAGAGGAATTCATATTGGACAGAAGTTTAACGACTCAAATCTTAGGGGTTAACGATTTTGAGATATTTGCTAAGATATGCATCGGGTAGGAATAAAAACTCGAAAATGTGACATTATAATTTTCGGAAACTTTTGGTTTTGAGTAAACATGACCCAAGAAGACCAAAAAAATGTTCGAAAATGTTCCAACTTGACCCTAAATATCCTGAAATGAGTCCAGTAAATCCCTCAAAAACAACTTAATCGATAAAAAAAATAAACCATTAACTTGACCTTAAAAAGTCAAAAATGGTCGAAAATGTTTTTACTTGACCCAAAATAATTATCAAATATAATTTATAATTCTTTATTAGTAATTGATATAAATAATTAATATTAATTATTATAAAAGTATCTATTATTATTATTATTAATTATTAATTATTATTAATTATTATTAAATTATTATTATTATTATTAATATATTAATTATTATTAATTATTATTAATTTATTATTAATTATTATTAATTATTATTATATATTATTATATTATTATAATTTTATTAATTACAGTCCACAACCTCATACTAGAACACCTCTAACTGAAACACTTTCTCTAACTGGAACGCTTTTTTAGGTCGGTCTATTTATCTCTAACTGGAACAGTAAAAAAATGTGCTTTTGAACTGATCTTTATTATGAACAGCATATATTTTTAAAAGCTCAAAGGCGAAATCTCAATATTGGCATGAGTTTACTGTGGATTCCTGATTTTGAGTAAAATTTTGTGTGTTAGGGGTTAAAAATATTGAAATTTTTTTTGACTAATAGCTGTGCCAAGTAGCCAAAAAACGTACCCATTGCAAAATTTCAGCCTTTTCTGGCCTACGGCGGGTACGCTAGTTAAACAATAAAAGTTATGAAACTTCTTTCTTTATATTAATTATTTATCAAACGTGAGTTCGCCGCGCTCTGATTGGGTCGAGCGCTAAAGAGCATTCACACGTGATCACTTTAATTTGCTTCGCGACTCTCATCCCAAAATTTGTTAGGACCATTGTGATGCGTGTAACGACATTAATTAAATTCAACCTTATTTATGCCAAATGGCACTTATCGAGTGTACCACCGAGTGTTAAAATTTTAATCTAGTTTAGAAATGAAAATCGCGCGACCAACTCATGTTGACATACGGATATTTAATAGATACCAAAACATTTAATATGTGATTCTGCCTGAATTTTTTAGAGTTCAAAAAACCACTAATAAAAATTTGGACTTGATTTGCGCGAAAATTTTCATTAATTTCTATAAAGTCGACAAAATGACAAATAACTATTATGATTTTCAAACAGCAGTCAGAAAATATGTGACATGCATGAAAAAGTTAAAGTGGCTTTTTTTTAGTTTTATTCATAGATTCAAAAAAACGATCAGAAAAAATTTTGGACTAAAAATGCGGAAAATTTTCATAATAGTTTGAATTTTTTTGAATTTTTACGATTTCAAAAATAAAAACTCGAAACTCAAATCTTTCCTAAAATGAATAAAATAATTTTATCAAGCTGAAACTATTTATATCGGTTCAGCTTACTATAATAAGCATTAAAAAATATCTTGACTTATTATTTTCGTAGGTTATAACGACTCCAGTCTCTGAGTTTATGGCACCCTCTTAAATGAAACATATCCCTCTAGGAAGACTGTTGTTATTTTTAAGTTTGATCTAGTACATTCGTACTACTTAATGTACATAATGTACTGGACCAAACTAGATAATAACAACTTTCTTCCTGAAGGGATATATTTTCCGATGAGATTTAAATTTTTATTTTAAAAACCTAAAAGAGCAGAAAGTGAACCACCAAACGAAACAAAACTATAACATGTTGTTAAGCAAACCTTCTTTAAGCAGGAAACGCCTGAAGCTCGGAAATATTACCTAAATGTAGAGGTGCTTATACTGATCAGCTATAGATACATATGTTAAGATGTACACACAATTCAAAACCATAACTTGTGGACGTGTTAGTTTTTTTCAAACTATGTCAAATTTTATAACCTTTATTGACACTCAAATCATGCAATTCTGTCGAAAGTCTTGAGTCATCAAAATAACAATTTATACGAAAGTGTAAAGAAGTTTATTATTGATGCTTTTGGTTTAGTATTAATTCAAAATTATTATTTCTCACGATAATCAAATTAATAGGCTATTAATAGGCATCAAAAGTAGTTTAGGTCCGACACAACTTAACAAACTAAGTTCTAGATTTTTAGAGCAATTTGAAATTTTATTGCGAATATTGAGGTGAAAAGTTTTGGCCAAAACTTATGAACCATTTGGTCAAAATAATGCACTATCTGGCCGAAATTTTGTTTCCTTAGATTTGAAGCTCAAGAATGGTACTCATAAAATTTTTAAACGAGACTAAAAAATTTTAATTGCCATTTTTGAATTCCTCGTGACAAACTCTATTTTGGCTTTGATCAAAAAATTTCCAGGACTTTTCTTTCATCCGATTTAAGCGGATTCAAAATTTTTAGCACCACTTAAGTGGTGCGGAGCTTCCAAGGGTTAATAGGATTATAATAGGCATCAAAAGTAGCTTAAGTCCGACACAACTTAACAAACTAAGCTCTAGCTGATTTTTAGAGCACTTTGAAATTTTTATTGCGAATATTGAAGTGAAAAGTTTTGGCCAAAACTTATGAACCATTTGGTCAAAATAATGCACTATTTGGCCGAAATTTTGTTTCCTTAAATTTGAAGCTCAAGAGGTTTAAAATAATATTTTTCTGAACCTAATTTGTGGTTTTATACTTTTCATATTTGTATGACCAATTTGACTAGGAAAAATGTCTTATTATTAAAAACTCATTCTTTTTATTCAATGAATAGGCTAATTAAATTTATTGAACACTCTTGTTTTGCGTTTTCGAAAACTTTCTGGTTGAAATTTCGAAACAACAATGTCATGACTATAAGTGATTTCCTAGAACAACCCTACCTAGAGTGATATTTGCAGCAACACTGTCAAATTTTTTCATTCTACTTACAATTCATAAACAATTCAAAACCGTGAAATAATATTATCTCGACGGACGTTTTCTCTAAATGAGAAATATTTTAACACGTCAGGTTTGACGCCCATTTCATAGTGAAATCTTTGATCTCAAAGGCAAATGAGGAGCCATTCAACATTCATGTTAGACAATTTAAAAAATATTTGCATTTCAAAGCAATTGCTGCCGATTTTTCTTCGGAAAATTTGTATTGCAAAAGATATTCATAAATGGGCTGCAATTTCAAAATAATTCAAGGAACAATTATTGATTTTTCTCGTACTAATGTTAGTTTATCCGAACAAATCAGAGATTATGAATTAATCATTGACCTAAATAGGTTTATTTATAAGTCATAATCTCCTTTGATTTACGAGTTATGAAAACAAAAACATTACAGTGATATAAAATTTGTGTAACGAGATATTTTTGTGACGAAATCATATACTAGTGCTTTAGATTTGAAAATTAATTGTGATTTAGATTCGGAGTTATCCACCCTATTTATATGCAAAATAGACGCTATGAGCAGGCAAAATAATAAGTTAAAAATGCTAATTATTAATAAACATTGGATTTTCTCTCCCAATTCGAAAATGCTCACCACAGTCCGTTAACAGATAATCTTATTTGTTTTGAGTGGCGCAACAATACTTCTTTTATATTTAACCAAAAAATAATTCCAAGATTATTTCATTTTCGTATAATATCTTTAAAATGATAATTCCTTCAATGTGGAAAGTATCTCTTTTAAATTTTTATATAATCACAAAGACTGGTGCTACAATCGAGCTTTCGACCTCCTTCGAGTCAGTATGGGACTATACAAATGTAAGTTTAATTCGAATATACTTTCAAAAACTAGTCCCTCTGACTAAGAAAATTATTCGATGTGCTAAAATTAAGGGTCTTTAAAATTTTTCTCTCAAGTTTCAATTGTCGATTTTTGCGTAAAAATTGCATGAAACTATTTATTTTATTCAATTCCGTGGTTGCATCAAACTGGAACAAATACTGGATAGTAAAAAAAGTTTATTTCTACCTTGATTAAGACAACTTTCACGAATGGTTTTGCTGGCTTGTTTGTCTAATGGATTCCCTTCAACAAAACTTAATGTTCAACGATTGATAAATATTAAACTTCTGCTAAAACTTATTATATAGTTGATCGAAATCATTCAAATAAAATTTTCAACTAATAAAAACACCCGAGATAAGCATCAGAGAACAAATTAACTTAGAACGAGAAAAGATCAAATTATTCAAGATTTTTTATAATTTGAGAATTCAATAATCATCTTCAGGTTTTTGGACTGATTTATATAGAAATTTTTAATTTTTAAATACTCACTAAATTTTAATATAGATAAAATAATTTGTGAAAATCAGTCTTCCGAGACGTGAAAGAATTATTTACACTTTTTCCTAACGTCCTCGAAAAATGCTTTTGGTCATATTGACGATTAAAAACCCATTCGTTAGATTTTAAAAATGTTTTTAAAATGTTTTTCGAATGGATTNTTTTGCGTTTTACTTAAGAATGATACAAAATGTTCTCAAAATTGTAAACGGTATTAACATAAAATTTAGCGTCATTTTTTGGAATAATGTCGTATGAGTGAAATTAAGCGTTGATAGCGAAAAAGTTGAGTCCGATTTTGGCTGATTGAAATGTCAACCAATCCGAGTCAACCTTTTCTGCAATAAATTTTTCGTGGTTTAAAAATAAATACAGTCAACTTTAAAGTTGTAAATTATATGATTATCATTAACTATTGTCTTAAAAAATAACAAAATCATGACATTACTAACAAAGCTGACGGGATCACCATTGAAATCGACTGCCTGAGAAACAATGTAAATTGTTTTGTTATTTTTAAATAGCAAATAAAATGCAAAATTGCAAAAGCATATTTACAAAAAAAATTTGAAGCCAAGTGATCGAGATAAAGCGATGTTCCGTAGTTTTAGTATTTGATCATCTAAAACATATTTTGACATATATTTTAACTTATTTCTTTAAGAACTGTGGACCACGACCACAAGGCCCACTCTACCCTGCTCCACCGAAGGATGGTTTTGGCGATCCGGAAAAACCGGGCACGTGTGACGTCATAGTATCAGACACATACAGTCACACTTATGAGTGTGAAAATATCCCTTGTCAATCAGACTCTGAAAGTCAAGTAACCCTTATTTGTGATTGTTTTGAAACCATAATAATAGGTATTCAAAAAATTGTACCTTGCGAGTGGAAATTTGTAGACGATCTCACGTGCCCAAAGATTCCCGAAGACGAAGAAATGAATTGGTCCTGTGATCCTCGAAAAGAAATTTGTGGGAACGGTCAATATTTCAATACGGCTGGCCAAGAAATGACCAGTTATGCCGACTCATTATCAGGTGAAAATGAAACTGAGAAAGACGTGACAAATAAAGTGAACACAACCGATGAAAAACCGACAAATACTAATATTTCAACGTCAAACTCAGAAAAACAGATTGTCCACTACGTGGAAACAGACCCAAGCTCAGGTGGAAGTCTACCCAATATTAGTGGCTCAATAAATATACAAGTCTCTCCGGAAATAAATCAACAAATTGGTGATATTTCCCATGCTTATGAAAATGAAAATATGAATAGACCCTTAAAATTTAATAGAAGTTATCCAAATTACATACAGAGATTTCAAGGAAATTACAGACCTCAAAATCGCTCAAGAAATGGTTATCAAATGCAACGACCTGCGAATCAAATGCAAAGGCCTGCCAATCAAATGCAGAGATCTGGTAATCAAAATGTCTATCAGAAACCTTATGAAATCAGAAGTCCGAGATATGTCGATTTTAATCCTGGCAAAGTTCTCGATGACGAAATTGAATTCAATAAATCTGAAATAAAAAATTTAGAAGCTAAATTTTTTGATGAAACCATCAAATTTGAACAAGAAAACGAAGATAGTAGGAAATTGATTGAACTCGAAAAACATGAAATTGCGAAAGAACAAGACCAATTTTTAGAAATTTTAGAATATGATGCTAAACTTGTTGATGAAATAAACAGCATTTGGGAACTACAAAATGCACGTTTACATAATCAAGACAAAATAAATATTGACAAAAAAGCTAGAAATATATAAACTTATTAAATAATTCTGACTTCGAAGTTTATATTCGAGATCAATTTCGAAATATTTCTTTGGAAAACAAATAATATGAAATTTCAAAGCTTGATAAAAGTATTTATATTATCTATGGTATGTCTCTTTTTAAATGTTAATAAATTTGTTTTTTTAAACCTGTTCCTCAAAATCTTTCTGCTGTTCATTAAATAAGTTCTTTATTTCATTCTTTCTTGAAAAGTTAATAGACTGATTATTTTTTTACTTCATTGTTTTAGACTGCATTTACAACTTTTTTTGATATAATATATAATTCATGTCGTAATCACCTTCTTACATTTGATTTGGCAAGCTCAAGTGATATCAATTTATTTTTTTCGAAATACGGTAGAAATTAATTTTAATATTCCTCAAATAGATTTGAACCAGTTTTAATAAGATGATTGGGAACTGGCTGAACGTTACTGTCATGACGCGTCAAAGTCGTGATGTTTTTCATGGGTCGAAATTAAAATGTATTAACGTGATATTGTCAATTTTCAGTAGCATAAAACAAAATTTCAAAAGAACCCTTAAGGGAGTCCCCCTCACGAAATTAAATTCTCTGAAAATTTGACCCATAGTTAATAAAGCAAAAAAATGACAATGGACATGGCTTCGCAGTCCAGAAACCACCAAGTGGCGCGCTAGGGATCAAAAACCTGTAAAAAACGCGAGAGATTACACACACTTCACTCCAACTACCGCGTTAACCCGGAAGCATCAATATATCAAACAATACGAACAGATTTTTTTGACCCGAACTAAACCGGCTGCAAAATACTTTTTTTGTATTATATAGATTAATTAAACGCAAGTTTATACTCGACTTACGGTTAAACACTGGAATTCATCATTCAATCGTAAAATACCGCCAATTTTTAACTTATTTCACCTCAAAAACCCTCATTATTATAGAAATATCAAACACATTTACTCGAGTCCGGTTAAACCGGAATCAGATCATCAAAAATACGTCCAAATTTTGACTAATCTTTAACCCTTAACAGATACAGTTAAACTCTGAAAGAGTGTTATATTTATCCGGATATGCAAAAGGTAAGGGATAGAAAACCGGGATCAAAAGGGGGGATGAGGGATAGAACCGATAGGGACGCGAAAAGGTAGAAACGGGAGATAAAAAGGGGACTGGAAAAACGGATAAAAGGGGACTGGGATCTTTTCCCATACCCTGCTGAGTGCTCTGAATTCCATCCTATCCTATCTCCCTCTTATCCCCTCTTATCCCTCTATCCCTAACCCTTTTGGAAGCCGATCTGTTGATGTCGGCGGAAAATTACATATCCCTCCGCTGGATTACAGACTTGCAAACTGTAGTAGTCTTTAGGAATTCCAAAACCACATCGACATTCCATTCTTAAGTTATACGCGCAACTTCGAAAACTGCGATCAGAATCTCTCGTCTTAAAGCGATTCAATTCCAACGAATTCTTGAATAATGAAAGAAATATTTCTCAATCGCGCATAAAAGACTTGTTTCAGACAATTGAAAATAAAAAAGACTCTCTATCAACATCGACTTTGTCCAGATAGTTTCAAGAAAAAAAAATATTTTGAAGATAATCAGGCAAAAATTCATGTCCGTCTCTAAATCGACCACTTCGTCCTAAGGGTTTAATAGGCAAAATGACTTTGCAATTGCCTATTTCCTCGGCAAATACGACATGCGAATGAATCAAACATTCTGATAAGTAGGTCGTTATCTCTGGAAACGTTTTTGAATCATATTTTATAAATACAGTTATGAACGCGTAAATGAGGTCAACCAGGACAAAAAATCTTGACAAAAGCTGTACTTTTGTTTCTGCCTATGTGTAGAAATTTTCAAATTGACATTATCTCGCAAATCAAAGGCGGAAAAAATGTGTTTCTGTTTTCTTCTTAATTGTCTCGACGAAAAGGTATCAAAACTGTCGAAAAGGACTGTTTTTTGCTCATTTTGGCCACGGAAATTCGCGTACGCCTTCTGTTTTTCATGGCACAGGCAAACTTTTTCGTGCACTTAAAGTTTGTTCGTAATAATTCGTACGAAACTGTTGGCCTGATCTTACGATATCATTTTTAACGTCAACCAGAGCACGATTTAAATTTATTGTTTGAAATCCAATACGTCCAATCAGTTTTTTAAGGACAAACGATTCGCATCTAATGTTTTGAAAACATTCATAACTATGACACAATATTTGATCCGTTCGAGCGCTAGGCAAAAATATTTTTCGACACTAAAGAAAAAATTTAATATTTTCCCGAAAATTTTGAGGTAATTTTACGATTTTGAGTTTATATGACTAACAAAGGCGCACGTTGAGTTCAAAAAATCATTAAATAGACCTCATGCGTTGTTTAGTTTTCAAAAGATGACGTACTTGCCATAGAAACTAATACTCAAAAAGCTTGTTTCAATTTTATAGAAAAAATCCAGAATGTTAAATTTTTTTTTTCAAATATTTTTTTTTTTTATTTCTTTATATAGTTAAACAATTCTACTGGAGATACAAAAATCTTAAATCAGTCAAAATAAATTCAGTACAAAAGATTGGGCTGCCTAATAAACCCCTTAGGAGAGACTGGTCGCATTTTAAGAAGCAAAAACAGTGGTTCTTAGCGCGCGCTCATGAATACAGTAGACAGCACGAACATATGATTCAGTTTTGGGATAATGAAATTAATTCTGCTTCCACAAAACATCGGAGGCCTCACTGATGGCGACCAATCAGGAGCACACCTTTCAAAATGCAATATATTCATTCCAAAAGCATAACCCCCTGAGATTTTAAAGATGGAGAATACTTTGATAGCTTTATTGACCAAAAAGTGACAGATGCCTGTAGTCGCGTTTTACTCATAAAAATTTCCATCCGCCTTAAATAGCAATAAAAAAATTTTTTGGCTTTCTTTTCAGTGCCCGAGAAAAATACTGCTCTTGTCCCGGATTTTGAAGCACAAACCTAACGGTATGATACGACCTGTAGGTAACGGGCATAGCCCTGAGCTTACAATTGCATTTGTAATCGCGTTGAAACAGCCAATTCAAATTCCCAAAAGTTCCAAAATTTGAAAAAATCAGACTGTATAGTTCAAATCTGGCGAATGAAAAACTTTGTTTCATGACAAATAAAAAAACATCTGATCAACCTTATTCGCCAAATTTAGAAGAAAAACATTATATAAATAATCTGGAAAATTATCAGTCCGAGTCTCTAAGCGACATATGCCTCAAGGAGCTCCCCGCGAAATAAATTCTCTGAAAATTTGACCCCCATAGTTTAATAAGGGGGGGTCGTCGCATTTAAGGGTTTTATGCCAACTGCCGCAAAGAAATCGTCGCGACCAACTTTTACCTCTCTCCTATATTAAACAAAATCTTGCATCCAAAAAACAATTAAATATAAGGAGGCTCGTCAAATCAGGAACGTGCTTACAAAAGTACGGAATATTTATTCAAAATGTATTCTCCCGATTTTCAAAGTTTAACAATGATTCATGTTCAAATTAACCGGACAGAACGGAGCCAGACCCCCTATGAGTGTTGAACAAAATTCTTTGATTTGGCCAATACACCAAAAAACGTAATTTTCTCTAGTTAACCATAGGTCAAATACGTTAATTCACAATCATGAATCGATTGTTTTCACTACTAAAACTCAGGCAGAGATACATTTTTGAAAATTTCCTTTTTGCAAAAGTATACCTCCTCCTGACGTTTTTATACCGTACAACAAATCAGCGATTCATAGAATTAAAACCGTTCAGCAACGTGAGCACGACCCCCATATAAGTTTTAAGTCGTTGCACACAAAACATTTTACGCCTATTTAACAGAGCAAAATACAGTTTTTGGATGATCTAAAGCCAAATAAAGAATATGTTCAAAACTCAACTCAGGGTGCCCGTCTGTCCCGGTAATTTAAAATATGACATTTAACCTTGAAACTCAGCGGAGAATACATTTGAAAAAATATTCCAGTCACTTTGTGAGCAGTTTCTGATTGCGACGACCCCTATTATGATGCTTTAGGAGCAATTATTTGTTTCGAATAATCAAAAAAGGTAAAAGTTGCCAACAATCTCGTATTGTGCGAAATTATGCTATCGAAAACCCTTAAATCGACCGACCCCCTTAATGCCAAAAAAGAATCGACAACGACACTGGCCGCGGTCAGAAACACCGATTGCCGCGTGGGATAGAAAAACTGTAACACTTTCGATAAACCTATTTCGGAACATTATTAATTTTTGTGGAACTTGCCGTTGATACCAGAGCAATAATTTTTGTGAATCATATTTCCCTAAAATACAGTCTGAAACCACTTTTTAAAGTCACACATCAAAATCTCGAAATCGAAAACAGGGAATTTTTGTTTCACATATATATACTCAGAATGAAACTTTGCTGATCATGAAATCATAGTGGTTCCTCGAGAAATTTGCTAAAACAAAAGGTAAGCCACAGACAGTGTTAGGTGCGCTACGCTAATGTGTTTTACGACAAAAACATGTAAACACTTTCTTAAAAAAATACGAACATAAATATGAAAAATTATTTTCGGGGACTAAGCCGTTGATCCACAGTCGCACAATAAATTAACTTTACTTTCATTATTTCTGAAAAACAGTAGATAACGTCCAAAAATTTGTTTAAAGTCACTAAATCAAAATTCTCTGAAATCGGCTCAAGATTTTTCTTGTTTCCTATATAATACAATGAACCTTGCCTATATATAATCACTTTGTTGCTTTGTTCTATTAATAAAAGGACGGCAATAATTTGATATTTTATAGTATTTTACTATAAGGATAACTTCTGCTGCCTTAGCTTACCCAAATTTTCGTTTCAAGCTGAACACCGATTTTGAAGATCAAAAGCCTCAACTATGCAAAAGTGCCAGTCCCCCATTATCATGCAGCGAACTACACAGATATCGCGACTAATAACGGACGTTTCCAGAAAAATTTAATAAGGCCTGTTATGAAAAATTTATAAGAAGAATGTTCATCAAATTTTAGACTGCCAAAATAAAAAAAAAAAATTAGCCTAGTTTCACTAAGTTTTATTTATTCAACAAACAAATAACAATCAAGTGTAGTTTACGTTTACTCGGTATACACCGCTAAGTGAAGCGGTTGTTTCAAGCTTCAACTGAAATTGAGGTAACAAATATCACTATTGGAAGAACGTGATAGCTGACGCACGCTCTGGCGTTGTAACTGTCTAACACATTCTGGTGAACCACCACGAATACAAACCGGCACAGTTTCCATGTAAATATGTAAAACCAAAAAGTCCGTCGATTCGCAGAAATTGATTAGTGACTTAAACAAGTTTAACGTAATCTTCTGTATTAGAAAAAAATTTATTACAATGAAAAAAATTATTGCGTACTGTACAACGTGATCCTACAAAAAATAAATAATACATAATAATTTCCGAATATTTA